>ML783242.1:517853-547199 GCA_009831015.1 Picea engelmannii | reverse complement strand
GAGAGGGGGGGGGGGGTGAATCAGTTGTTACTGTGCTTAAACAATTATACTTCTTTTAAACTCTTTGCAGAAATACTGAATGATGATCACATTAATGCAGGGAAATAAGTAATGCCACATTAAGCATCAGTCACACATATATGAGAAACATAGAGACATATATTTCCTGAGGAAACCCATACAGGGTAAAAACCTCTATTTCTTTATATGATAAGTAATAGTTACATTCTTTACATTATCATACATATGAGAACCAACTCATAATGAGGCTACAACCTCTGTTTTGCAAGATGCAACTTGCTGAGAGCACCAACTCTCTGTTTTCTCTAGCACCCACTAGAAGGAAGCACCAACTCCCTAGTTTCTCTAGCACCAACTAGAAGGAAGAACCAACTCCCTGGTTTCTCTAGCACCAACTAGAAGGAAGCACCAAATCCCTATGTTCAAGCACCCACTTGAACCTATGAGGACAACAATCCTCCCTAGCACCTCCCAACCACCCTGAATTATAAATCTTTGCGACTGAAACTTATTACAATGATATGATGTTCAACAATGGCTTACCAGACTCATCATTGTTCTGCTGCATTTCGTTGCTCTGTCTACCTCATTACCTTTCTGCACACATCACTTGCATTGTATGTTCTCCTTCTTTTGTGCTCTGTGTGCAAAGTCCATTCCTGCACAGTTCCTCTTCTCTGCTCTTCAGCTGCTGCACTCTCCTCTTGCTTCACACATGAATTACCTTCACTAACAATAATCACAACAACCTCCAACAACAACAACAACCCCATCTCTTCTCTGTACCATGTATTTATAGATTTTGTGCACCTTGTGCATGCAATGTTCACAATGCCTCTGCATGTTGACTCTGCGTCATTATCCTCCACCTCTCGAGTGCTCTGTCTAATCATCATCATGACTCTTCATCTTCTCTGGTGGTTCACCCCGCGTGTCCAGCATCACTGTATGTTATCTTGAGCTTCCTCAGCCTCTCTGGTAGTTTGAAACTCTTCGTCTTCTCTGTGACAATCGAACTCACTTTCTTTGTTTTAGTTACATGCCTCAATTCCCATCCATCTGTCAATCCCTTCTAAGAATAGTTTTCCTTCATCGGACGAAGCTTGGAGACTCTTCATCTCCTCTGGCGATCACATAACAGTCTCTTTGAATTCTCTAGAAGACATCATCAATGGTTTCTGGCAGTCTCACTGCATCGTGCCTTAGTAGCCCTCCGATCTTGTTTAAATTCATCTACATCGTTGGATATGCGGCGAGAAAATCTAGACGATCAGTATCTATGCTCTCAGATCTACAGTTGAGATTCGATTCCAGAGCCCCCTTTCCATTCTATCTTTAAGCGGAAGGGGGGGGTCCGGAATTGGGCATGCATCTCTCGAGCAGTCAAGATTAAAGCACCTAGATCAACGATGCTCAAGCAATTCCAGACCCCCCTTGCCTTTCTGTCTTTAATACGGGGGGGGTAGGAATGGTGGAGTATTGATGAAGGGCCCCACTCTTATCGTGTCACCTTCTGTGTCATTCTCCACCTGACCGTGCCACAAGGCTCAACTCCTCCTTGTCATCTAACATCTATCCATCTCTTGATCCCCGATGCCTCTTCATTTACTGGAATCAACGGTTCAGATTCAACAATAATCTGACGGCTCAGATTACATTGCGATTTCCCATATCGCGAAATCGACATTCCTGAGGTCAAGTGGTTTTGTCACTTCAAAGTCCCGATCCTCGATGCCTCTCCATTGACTGGAATCAACGGTTCAGATTCAACCTTAATCTGATGGCTCAGATTACATCGTGATTTCACATATCGCAAAATTGGGGTTTCTGATGTCAATAATCTTTGTCATGTCCAACTTCTGATCCATGAAACTCCGATATGGTGTCCATCTGCTGATGTCACACATGGATTGACACATGTTGAATACTGCCATGTGTCACTCTGATTCATGACTTACATGTTCCTAAAATGTTGAATTAGTCTGACACTTGTCATTACCTGATTGTGCCACGTGTCCCTAGCTAATGTGAGTTGGGTCGACGGTCTAGATCACATCTTGATCTGACGGTTCAGGTTCATTTGGGATTTCACACATTGTGATTTCGGGATTCTTGATGTCAATATTATTTGACATCTCTAACTCGTGATCCTTGAAAATCCAACATGGATTCAGATCAACGGTCCACATAACCCCTTGAGATGGACGGTCCTACTGCTTTTGGGATTTGGTGAGCCCCTTTTCTCCTTACACTTTAAACACCGTGCAGTTTTTCCTCAATCCAACAGTGGTCGGGTCCTGTGCTCTGATCTAACGCCTGAGATCTATGCTCCTCTTCAGCACACGCTCTTCTTGTCTTTATTCAAATCTGACGACCCTCATGCCGTCGGGAATTTTGGATGGGATCGAACGATCAACGACGCTTCTCCTCCAAGCTTACACATCCTTCTTACTTGGAAGAATTTCGACTCTTCGCTAATTCCTCCTGAGCCTACATTGTTCCTGTTTGTCCATCGATGCACACTCTGATCCTGCCATCTTCACTGTTGTACTTGCCATCAATTACAAGCTACCTGTTAAACATTTGCCAACACATTATGTATCAGACTCTACATTAGATCTCATTGGTTTTATTGATTCTAATTGTGTTGGCGATAGCATTGATTGTAAGTCCACATCTGGTTACTCACTCAGTATTGGTTCCAGACATATCTGTTGGTCGAGAAAGAACCAATATTCCATTTCTCTATCTTCAGTTGGGGAAAAGTATAGAGGTGTATTTAACATAACCATTTAGGCTATGTGGCTACAACATTTTCTCATTGAGTTGGGCATTCAGTTTCATCGACCGATCGTCATCTGGTGTGACAACTAGAGCACTCTGAAGTTTTGTAGAGATCCAGTTCAGAGGTAGCAGACGAACCACATCGATATCCACATGCACTACATACAGGACTTAGTACACGAGGGGATTATCGACTTATAGTTCTGTCCTTCAGCAGAACAGATGACAAACATTTTCACCAAGACCTTCACTGAGAAGAAATTCCATTCTCTACGAGGTCATCTTGGAGTGAAGGACACAATTGCCNGGGGGGGGGGGGGGGTTTCCCATGAGGTTTTCCCTCTTTCCTCACTTTATTTTCAGTGTATCTTTTGTACTTGGGTGCCTAACATGGCCTCATTGCCGGGACCCGATCTTTATTTTCACCATAGTGATGTTCAGGGGGGGTGTTGGAGTTACTTCACACACACCTAGGATTTATTTTTCCTAATGTTTTTATTTTTTTAATAGTCATAATTATTCATTATTTAGTCTCCTATATTTTAGGAGAGAATATTCCACCTGGAGAATATTCTCTTTCAGTTGACACTTCAATTTGACTAGTTGAGTTGAATTTAGATGTTGCATTGGGATCATCACCATGATAATTTGACCTTGCCTTGGTATCATCACCAGAGTGTCGCATTAGCCTTGATTCCCTAAGTTAACTCCTCACTACTCTTTGTTGAGGCAGTTAACTGAAGACTAGTTGACTAGTTAACTCAACTAGGTGGCAATTCACTCCCGTAATTGCCTGAGAGACTAGAATAGGTGGAAGTTCATTCCCGTAACTTATGGCGTGTTTCCATATCACTCTAGACCACCACTATGATTACTTGGTTCACCTAAATTTGAACTCATTGAGTTATACATAGTATATCATGTGTAAATTATTCATTATTCACAATGGTTAATGGGAATTCTTCCATTCTTTCTCTCCTTCTTCTTATTTCTCCAATTCTCTCTGCAAATGTGTGTATTATTGTTTAGGTAGATCTATTATGTGCAGGTTCAACACATTTACACAAGTCCTTTCCAGCCATTATGCAACATAGAACCTTTATGAAAATGGGGGGGGGGGGTGGTCAAAGATTCTCTAACCCCCATCCATCGATAGATTATCCGTTCAGGCATCATATACTTTAGATAACTCAAAGAAGAATATCTTGCTGCTTCTAAGGTGATATGGGATGCATCCTCCAATGAAGTCAAAATTAGGGAGCCCTTCAGGTTCAGGAATTTCTTTGCAGCTACCTACAGAGTAAAAAGGTATTCTAGACTGCTCCTGGAGGAAGGACCTGCTTGGATTGGGTGCAGGTATAATCCCCTTATCTTCTAGTTTCCTCCATAAAGTTACCATAAGGATTATCAAATTAACAAGAAAAGGGGGGACGCTGCTTTTGAAGAGCTCAAAAGAAGTAACGGGTTCAGGAGACCTAGTGAACCAACTTTCCCTCCTTACAACATCACTTCTTTACATGTAAGATCTCATCTTGCACGAGGACATGCAAGAAGGTAATTTGGGGGGTATGTTGGGTTATGAAAAAGGTACAAATATCCTCCTTATTCACATTGTTTTTGATACAATCTTGAGTGACTTTTCTGTTAATTAGGGATAAATAGAATAGAAAATGATTAATATGTCTTCTAGTGATATCACTGAAGTCATTTTAAAATATGGTTGGAATTGTTTGATTTTGTTACATGATTGGTTAAATATTGTCAAAACCGAAATAACAAAGGATATCTTGAAGATGCGTGAGCCATTGGAGGTTAAGGACTTTTGGCGCAAAAGCAGTTTTAAAGATGATTCGATTTTCTATATTGCAATTTTATAATAGTAAAGAAATCCTGAGGATCTTCTGATCCTCAGGATGGCTTGATTTACTTAGATTATTGTATATATAGAGGATAATAGATCCTAAAAGATAATCGAAGAATTACGTTCAAGTATTCAGACTCAGAGTTACTCTACACAATTCATTTTTCTGAATGATGTACCAACTATTAAATTAATAAAAGATTTGATCGTTTTCACCATTTATATATAATGATTTTCTTGTAGAAGTTATTCTAAGGACCAAGAGCCCAGTCTAAAGGAGCTATTGTTTCAACTATAATTGTATCAGATTGATTTATGTTTTACGATTCAATTCCCTTTCACAATATTTAAGATGAATGCATAAGCGTGCTAATGATTTCATACGGTTTACATACAGAAGATAGATATCTCTCTTGAGTGTCAATGAATGTTGATTCCAATTTCCATTAATGTAGTTTTATGTTTGACATTTCTTCACAATTTCATATGTGTTGTTCCTTTTACTTAAGATTCGCATTAGTTGTTCCTTTCGAATATGTTACAATTGTCGTTCCTTTCAGTTAGAGTTACAATTGTTGTTCCTTTCCATTCAGTTATGATTGTTGTTCCTTACGATTATATTACAATTATAGTTTCTTTCTATTAGAATAGTTCGCTATTTCATTTCCAACAATTCAATTCATAGTTAATAGTCAATTCTGCAAGTCTTTACTCAATTTCAATCATTTATTTTCAGTTAAATGAATTTAGTAGGTTAGATAGTTCCTTTTCATTCACAGCATGTTAGAAATTAAATTTCAATTCTGTTAAGTAATATCTTAATCTTAGAATATTTAAATGAACATTCGAGGAACTTGATTGTGGATAAACTTAGGTTTTTTTTAGCTACACAATTTTAGCCTCTACAAGTTATCTGCATAGACCTTGTTGATGTTCTTGAGATAAAAGACGAATCCTTAGGTTGATAAATTAATGTTAAAACTAAGGTTGTTTTATGACATCTTTAGAGCCCAACACTATCCATATAGAATAGTATTACCTAAAAATATATCAAAACTTATACCGTTATACATCAAACAAACTTGGGTCCATTACCCAAACCTGGGTTCTCTAACTTCTCATGGCCATAACTCTCTAACTGTGAGGAGTTATGTGACGTTCCAGATACCACCAGAAATGACATGACAAGAACCATCTATCTAGGATATTTTCACTAAAAAATTCACTAACCTTAATCTTATTATTCCACAAATAATCATGGGTTCTCTAACCATACTTATAGGATAACTCAATCTGCAAAGTGTCTTCCCATGAGGGATTTCACCATAAGGGGACCACTTTGGAGTTCATATATTTGTACTTATTATCAACCATGAAAATAAAATAATGAGTCATCTTTACATCAAACAAACTTGGGTCGATTACCCAAACCTTTGTGCCACTGGGATTTCTTCAAGGGTTGACATCAAGTACAACCAACCTTAATCAACAATTTTTACCACGAGTACTTAGATATGTCTTCTCAATACCATATCAATTTCACCATATGAATCGTTCTAGAAAAAATGTTATAGTGAAAATGGTAAGATGACCTGTAAATAACATGCCTTAGAACACATCACCAAAATACTTCATCCTCCCTTAAAATCCAACCTTATTTACTTCAAATTTCCTCTAAAATTCGACTTGTGTGTGTAAAATGAATGTATAATGATATGTATTTATACCCTTTATGTAAATTCCTTTTAACATTAGGGCCGACCTGACACTTTCTTATTGTGTAATTATTTTCTTTAATTATCTTCAGGTCCAACTTGTACTTCCTTCTTCAATTCACTTTGTCATCTTCAAAAAATCATTTCTCCTCAACCATGAGGATCCACGTGATATGAAACCTACCACTGAAAACAACATGATGTATAATATCCATCGATGGGTGTTGTGTCTGCATGTGCACTGTCCTTCATGTTCAAATACCTTCATCAATCTTGCGGTCCAAAACCAATGAATAGGGTTGACATCAATAAAAACAACCAATCTTCCAACAATATCACCCTTTTTCATTGATGAAAACACTCATGCTCCCCTTGTCATCATGATCCCAATTTCTCTCCCCCTTTGACATCAATGGAAAAGGGTAGGGCTTCTCCCCATGAGTTTAATGGAAAAAGGTAACTCTCTTCTTAGGGGTTTCTCCCCCTAAACGTATAGCACTTAATAACACTTCACTTTTATGGTCTTTTTCTTCCTTGGAGATTTTTCATGGATTTAGGATGTATATGTTACTTGGTCTTCTTGTTGTAGTTGTAACCAATCTTCCTGAACCTTGTTCTTTGATTTTGCATCTTTGTGATTCAAACGTGAGAGTATATCTTTGATTACACATTTTACTAACACTGAGTAGATTATGCTTCAATTATTCAACCAATAGGACATTCTTTGCTTTTACATTTTTTCTTCTAAGCTCTACTACACCTTTTCCAATTATTTTGGCATATGATTCATCTCCAAATGAAACATTTCCACCCTTTCTCTTCAATATGATGAATTTGTCTTTATCCCCAGTCATGTGTGACAAACATCCACTATCTATATACCATTCATATTCTTCTTTACATGTTTCAACGATCAATGTTATTCGACAATCGTCATTGTTTGCAATCTCTTTTCTTCTACATATTGTGGTCGGCATAGGGACATCTTCATTCATATATATGCAATCTCATGTTTTGTGACCAAGATAATTACATCTGTGGCATACAATATTTTTTTCCATCAATGGGGAAAATGAATTATAACTTTTGTTGACAAATCCATGATTATTTCCATATCTTCTATTTACACCATTCATGTTTCTTGCATAGTTGTTCCTTTCATTGATTCTGGAATTAATTTCCTTATGTCCAAAATTTTTGCAAGTATAGCAATGACCAAGAAAGAAATTTTGATACCTGGGAGTAAGTGACCTTTGTGATGTAGTCCATCTGGGTTCATGATCTACTCTTCTGTAGTTTCCTTCATATTGATTGAAGCTTCTTTAATTCCTGAAGGTATGAGGTCTTCTTGTATATTCATCTCTTTTGTAATCATTCCTTCTTTCTAGTATCCTGGTCCACTTCTCGTCAAATTTCTGTGCAAATATTTCTTCAAACTTCTTGTTGGTATTTGCATCTTCTTTGTATGAAGTTTTACCCATGCATATAAGATGTCTTAAGTCTTTTTGCACTTGAGAGTTTCATAAGATCTTCCTCAATGAGACAACTTCTTGTTCAAGTTTCTCATAATATTCTTCTTTCTTCATCATTTGGACATTCTTTACTTCTCCTATTATTCTTTATTCTTCGAGTAGAGTTTTCAAGGAAACGGGTTCTTCTCTTAGTTTCTCAAAGTATTTTAATTGTTTGTTCAATATTACAACTGTATTTTCACAAATACCCAATTCACTTCTTAGTTTTCTATGCGTGTATTTGAGCTTGCTATTTCAATCTCAACATGCTTCAATTTTTTAAGATTCTCATCTTCATGTTGAATCATTTCTTCTTCATGATTTTCTTCTTCAGTGTCATCTCTTTCAATACTTGGATGAGGACATTCAAGTTCTACATGTCCTATTCCTTCACAATTAAAGCAAAACAATTGACCTCTATTTGCTTCTTTGAAATATGAGATGTTGTAATTCGATTCAACTTCTTATTCTTCTTCTTCTTCTGCTTCTTCCCTTGCATAAAGGTCTTATATCTTGTCCCAAATTATTTTTTTTGATAAACATGATCCAACCTTGGATTTCACTGAATCTGTCAATCCATCTAGAATGGTATCTATTGCCAATTTGTTGTTCCTTTTTGCTTCCTTTTGAGCCGCATTATTTCGTTTCCTCAAAGCATTGTATCCTGAAGCAACTAAGAACCAAACATCTTCCCCAAGAGATTTCAAGTAAGTTTCCATTCTATTACTCCAGTATTCAAAATTTCTTCCATCAAATGGTGGAATCCCATTTGGAATTTTGTCCTCCATTTCTTCTTAGGATCTCTCTTCCAATGGTTAAATTGTACTGAAGGTAACCCGCTCTGATACCAATTGTTGATACTGAGAGGGGCATGAATCGGTATCAAGTACAATTAAAAAAAAGATCAAATTATAATTAAACAATTCAATTATATCCAATGAGCAACAAACAATAGTATAATAGTTACACCAATACACCATAATACACCATGCACAATATATGAGAAATAATTAATAGTTATTGTTCAAGGGAAGTAATGAATTCCAAAGGTAGCTCCAGCTTCCAAATATAAATGGAGGGATAAACCTCCAAAAGGAAGATACAATCCTCCAACATCAAGAGATGGTTGACCTTTCCATCCTTTCCCCTTCCTTCCACCGAAGAATATACGAGAGATAATAAAACTTTACATTAAATCATCACCATCAACTAACCATCACATAAAACCTGATAATGCTTCCTAAGACTATTAAAATTCTTCAATTCTTCAATTATTAGAATACTATGATCCTATAGATAATATAACTCAATGTATTCTATGAAACTCCTCCATTTTTCACTCCTTGAATCCTCCCCCAAAAGAAGTCATAGAGAAAATGGTAGACCTTATTCAAGTTTATTCAGGAGAGCGAACTTGTACAAATTCCTTGATCACAAGAAACTAAAAACTGTAATCTATCCAATCCAATTGATATCACTTAATTTGTATTATCTATGAATAAGTTATGGTTTTTTTACCCAAGAACACCTTTTTATGACTAGCTTCAGGACTAGTCAAAAACCCTATCTTCCACAGAGTGTATCTCCAAAATTATAGTGAATAAAGAGATGAACTTTTTACCACAGGTACCTAGATATGTTTTCTCAATACCATATCACATTCACCATATTAATATTTCTACAAAAACATTTATAGATAAAATGGTAATATGACCTGTAAATAACATGCCTTAGAACACATCACCAAAAGACTTCATCCTTCGTTGAAATTCGACCTTCTTTACTTCAGATTTCCTTTGAAATTCGACTTGTGTGTGTAAAATGAATGTATAATGATATGTATTTATACCCATTATGTCACTTCCTTTTAACATTAGGGCCGACCTGACACTTTCTTATTTTGTAATTATCTTCAAGGTCGACCTGTACTTCCTTCTTCAATTCACTTTGTCATCTTAAAAAAATCATTTCTCCTCAACCATGAGGATCCATGTGACATGACACCTACCATTAGAAACAACATGATGTATAATATCCATCCATGGGTGTTGTGTCCACATGTGCACTTTCCTTCATGTACAAATACCTTCATCAATATTGCGGTCCAAAACCAATGACTAGGGTTGACATCAATGACAACAACCAATCTTCAAACAACATGCTCGAATGATAAAATTATTGAGCGGTCTCATAATTGAAACCATGTTATAGAAAAAGAGCTACATGGTAGAAGGTGGTGAATTTCGGGCTCAAAAGTAGTGTGGATCCAAACCTCCTTTGACATCCCTCACAATCACATGTTTATATAATGAAAAATACAAGAGAATCACGTGGTAGTACCCTAGAAGTTAAGCCTCATCCCGATCCTGAGGGTTTACTTAATAAAAGAAAGGATTGGTGGTTGAAACCTCGAATCACTCCATAAATAAAATGCATGGAGAGTCTGGTCGAGGAGACAGAAGACTATCATCCTGAGGTACCACGATGGAAGAATTTTCCTACAGGCCCATGCTGAGCTGAGTTTGCATCTGACAAGAGGATACACACATAGTCTGACAGAAGAATGCAAAAACTAAAGCATTGAACACGATAGATAGGTCACAGTCCTAGAAGTTGTGGACTTTTCTGATTATAAATAGATCAATTTAGATTTTATAAGGGGGGGTGCTTTTTTAGAGGCTGGAGAGATGAGAGAGTTTTTAGGAGCAGGGCTCTGTAATTTTTTAGTTTGCATGCCTGAGGGCTTGGATTGTAAATATATTTTATTGAAGATTCCTTTGAATCGTTTTTATCAAACCATCTTCTTAGTTTACATGCTACTTCTATTTTCCTTCCTGTCTGAATGTAATCTCTGTTATTTATGGATCCCTGAGGCGATGGAGGATATGTTGCTATCATTCTCATATTTCATGGTTTGTCATATTTTCTTTTTTTTTGTTATTTTATGGATGTATTCTCTCTTATTTATGGATCCCTGAGACGATGGAGGATTTGTTCCTATCATGCCCATCTTTCATGGATGGTCAAAGTTTCTTTGTTTTTATTATTGTCTGGATATAATATCTATGATTTATGGATCCCTGAGGTGATGGAGGATCTATTTTTGTCATGCCCATGTTTAATGGTTCGCCGTATGTTTTTTGTTTTCTTCTCATCTCTATGTAGCATCTCTCTGATCTATGGATTCCTGAGGCGGTAGAGGATCTACTGTTATCTTTCCCATTTTTCATGGTTCTTCACTCAAAAATTTTCTATCTCCTTTCTCCTTATCACCACATTAATCTTTTTGTCTGATAGGAGGTTTAAATTCCTTATTCATGATACTTATGACTCCATAGCCCAATGGTCCCAAACTAAGTTGTAGTTACTTCTGTTATCTTTTCCTCTCCCTGCAGCCTCACTGATCCACCTACTCAAACCATTTTTATCCTTTTACTTTTATTTTGATGGGTACTGGGCTTATCCTATTGCATTCTGGGGGTGACTCTCAGTGCTAACACCAGTGATGTACGGTGTAGATTCACTCCGGGACTTTGTAACTTCATGGATTTAGCCTCCCTTCCAACAAACAATAGAAACATTCTGGAGCAGCAAAGTCTGAAGGACTTGAGGGTTTAATTCTCATTCTTATTACCTTGATCCAACAGTTGTAAGGGATTTTGTCTTCTCCCGAATATATCTCATCTATCCAATTCAAAACAAAGAGATTTTCTCTTCCTTAAGATTCTTCACTTGAAGAAATTGGACTTTGGTGCATGCCTTGTGCTTCCCTCCTGAGATTTCTCTCAAAATACTTAGAAATTTGCACACACTTGTGCTTCCCTCTTTGTCTTGGGACTTAAATAAATATCCTCTATGCACTCCTTGCGCTATCTCTTCTCTGAGCTTCTTCAACACTTAACTAAGTGTTGGCTATGTGCACTCTTTACAAAAGTCTCCTCTCTGAGATTTTATACTCCTATGAATATAGCCACACTCCTTGCACTCGGTCTTCTTAAAGTTACGCAATATCTCCTGAGATTTTGAACCTATAACGTTTCGGCCTCAACACTCCTTGCATGGGAACTGTGCACTCCTTGCACCGATATTTCAAAAGAGAAAGAATTGAAACTTAAATAAACATTAAGGATTCATTCAACCAACCATTTATATGCATACACACACACATAAAAAACATATATAGTTAACACAACATTTATCCAATTACTCAAATACAACCATGCTCAGAAATCTGATGGAAATTCTCTCTTCTTCTATATTCCGTTAGAAAATATTTACAAGGAGTTTAACAACTATCTACAACTCTTAGCTTATTCTTTCCAACAACTATTAACAACTTCATTTGGGCATATATTACATTGATTTATACATTAGGGGGATTCTCGAGCCTTCCCTTTGACTATCTTAGTGATTTCATATCATCATTAAGGCATACTACTACTAAGGCTTATTACAATAAATGAAATATTTCAATCTAGATATGAGTCAATGCTCAAAATGCATACAATCCTATATGTATTAAAGGAAAATACATTCCCCTGGAGCATATACAATGGATTAAGCTTCAAGATATTATGGGATCTTTAATTACAATTCTTTTCAAAAATTAAAGTGACACACTCTCCTTGGAATCCAAACTAGTTTAGTGCGCTACGTTGGATGTTGATTCGTCTTCCACCTACCTCATTAATTGACAATGGTGATGCTCATACATTAGTATTTGGAGAAGTATCCAAAGTGTTTCCCTTATGGAATAGCTCTAAGAATGGACCTCATGGGAATATTATTTGAAGAAGTATACAAGAATCCATGGAAATATGGTTATCTGGTTAAGAATCCCTAGAGGTGTGGTCATAAAGCCCGAAGTTATTTTATTAAAACGAGTGTGAAGGAAATTTTAAATGCATGAAAAAACCTCATGGATGGATATTCCTCGTCATTTCATTTCCAACGGTAGGTGGTATTTTACATGGTTCCTCATGGTTGAGAAGTTTTTCCCTCTTAAATATGAATCCATGAAAGAAAATGAAGAAGCCCCAGATATAAGGAAAACAAGTTAAAAGTAAGCCCCTAAAATGTGTTTCAAACAAGAAGTTACAATTTAGCCCCGTTGCAATGAATATTAAAATAAAGATTAAGGATATTGTTGGTAAAGTTGGACCCAATGGAATAATCATTAAAAATTAAATTAAATTTTATTTGGGTTAAGTCATCCCTAAAAAGAGGATTCTAGATCTAGTATAAATAAGGAACCTAGGACTTCATTTGTTACATCAAATCAAGATATTTTTATCTTACGTAACCAAGGAGATTGAAGGAGAATTTTAGAAGGAATATGAATTGAATTCTATTTTTGGACAACATCAGGAAGACATTCTCTTAGAATAATAATTAATAATATAATTATTGATTATTAAATAATCTATACAATAAGTAATAATAATAATAAATAGTTATTTATTATCCAAGGGATGCATCCTTTCATGGATGTGGTCACCATATGTTCCCTATATATGGAACACTCATCATTGTAATAATATATCAATCACATCTCATATGAAGAAAACAAACATGGTATCAGAGCTAGACTGGGATTTACTCCCTCACAGAAGGGCCTAGGTAAATGAAAGAGAAATAGAATTTTGTGCAAGCTAAGACTTTGTAAGAAGTGGCGAGAAAAGAAAAATTGTAATGTTGCAAATCCTTCATCCAAAATATCATCTACATGGTGGAATATTTTGTTCACTGGATATGGAGGGCGACATTGCATTTGTCACATATTTGTTGTGGAAATTCACCAACTTATGGAAGTTTTGGAAATCCACAGATTCACCAACTCATGGAAGATGTCCACCGGGGAACCAAGATGGTTCCATGCAAACATTGATCATAAATAAATGATGATGGTTACATGTTATTTTCATGTGAAAGCGAAGATCAATCTGATTGCAAAACTTAGGATTTTGTGCTTTACAATGTTTTGGTTGGGAGAGATGCAATGTATAATTTGATGACAGACTATGTTGGTTATCTTGTTATAATTTCTGGCTTGGATATACACTTGGACTCTTATCAATATAAAGGCTAAGATTGAGACAACAAAATAAAAGGTTGGGTGGGAATTTCTCCTCCCAAGAAAGTAGTTAAAAAAGAGGAAAATGAGATTCCCATAATACGATGAGAGTAATCAAGTAACAAGTGAAATAGAATAGTGGCATGCACCAATACTTCCCTAATATAATTTCTCAATGAAAATCCACATGTATGATTTTAACAATGCAATTACTAACACATTTTTCTTTGAAAACGACATGGCGATCTTGTTGGCATCAACATTGATATTTTCTATGAAAATCATGATGGGTAACGTCCCATGGTAATCGACTCATGAAAGAAGGAAAATTTATCTTATCACTGCAGCTAGGGTTTATACTAGGATCAATAGGGATTGGTTGCAATCTTTAAGATTTATCATGTGAGCTGATTCAAATACTTCAATTCACTCTCGTATATGCAAGGGATAGTCTACCAAATCGCTGCAAATAAAAATAAATATATCATTGGTGGATTTGTTCGACAAAATCCATCACATTTATATGGTTTCATATATTCACTTATTAGGAAGGCACTGAGGACATGTCAATATAAAGAGGCACAAATGGAAATTAACAGATAGAATAAATACAATATCATTGAGGAGTATTCCAGAGTTTCACTACGAGGCCATTCTAGCGCAAAGGTTCAATTGTAACTCTACGATATATATGATCGCAACCAAGAAAAATGCCAAGGATTGTCAGTTCACAAAGAAAGGATATCGGGTGCAAGATACATGTGTTATAAAAGAGACATAGGATTGGAAGAATGTGCCCATGCTATAGTTTATAGGTTACAAAACATTGAATATACAATATCATCTCATATAAAAAAATGAACATGGAGTGTTGATGTTTTTCAGCTTCTTGAGATATTGGTTTCATGAGGGAAATTCGATATATCAAGTATGGTCCAAGATGACTTAGCATGATCAACATTTACCTATGTTTCTATGGGAAAAGGCATCCATGAATGCAGTGTATGTTTAGAACAGAAGTCCTCATAATACTTTGAGGAACATGAAGACCGAGGAGGCCTTAACCAGAGTGAAGCCTGAGGTTGGGCACTTTAGGATATTTGGGTGTCTAATATACATTCATATACCCAAAGAGAAAAGGACCAATCTAGACCCTTCAGGAAGAAAGGGTAGTCTTCGAAGGAATACTGGATATACATCCCTGGTTAGACACAGATTGAGGTGATCATAAATGTTACCTTTGAGGAGGAGGTATCCTTTAAGAGATCTAGAGGGTCTCACATGGATATTGATAAAGTTGAGACAATTGATCCCATTGATCCTATATCTCCAGTTAATGTTTCCAGAGATATTGCAGTAGGTCGGAATATACTTGCATGGGCTTGTCAAACTCTGCAAGAGGAAGAAGGACATGCATCTCCTCATGGTACCTTCTGAGAGAGAAATGGACCTTAAAGATATCAATGCTATGCTGCATCTATGAGACACATCATTGATTCTAATCCTTCATGTTATGAGGAGGCATCTAGTCAATTGGTATGGAGAGATTCCATGATGGAGGAGTATCGGTCCATCATAAAGAATGATGTGTGGGATATTGTTCCGAGACCTGAAGTGAAGTCTGTAGTGAATTCCAAATGGATATATAAGATAAAACATACAACTGATGGAAGCATCGATAAGAAAAAAGAAATATTTGTTTCTAGAGGATTATCTCAGGTGGAGGGAATAGATTATGAGGATACATTTACTTCTATTGCTTGATACACTTATATCCGGACGAATATTTCCCTCATAGCATCCACGGGTTGGAAACTACATCAAATGGATGTGAAGACAACCTTTCTCAATGGAGATATTGAGGAATAAATATACATTGAGCATCTAGATGGTTTCGTCATACATGAGAAGGAGTCTCATGTGTGTAGGTTGAAGAAGGCCTTGTATGGACTCAATAAGACACCTTGATATTGGTATGCGAGGATGGCTGGACACTTCATGAGTTTGGGCTTCAGTAAAAGTGTTGCTTATCCCAACCTGTACTACAAGACTATTAATGGTGAGGCTCTGATTCTTTTCCTCTACATTGATGATTTATTCCTCACCAGTACAGAGAGACTTATTATTGAATGAAAGTATGTGTTGGACTCTGAGTTCGAGATGAAGAACCTTGGTATGATGCACTACTTCTTGGGACTAGAGGTGTGGAAAAGAACCGATGAGATCTTCCTAAGTTAGGGGAAGTACACAGTTGAGATATTGAAAAAGTTTGGGATGATAAATTGTAAACCCATGGCTACACCAATGGTGATGAACCTAAAGAAACTAAGTGTGTCTTCTTCTGATTCGGATGATATTGATTCAACCCCGTACAAACAACTGATTGGATCATTGATGTATTGGGTTAACATAAGACCAGATATTTGTTATGCAGTGAGTGCACTTAGCCAATTTATGAGCCAACCGAGACAGACACACTGGATTGTTGTGAAGCATGTGTTGAGATACCCATGAGGAACAATTGTACATGGTATGAGATATACTTCTAGTATTGACATGAGATTGTAGGGATATAATGACTCTGACTGGGCGGGGAGAGAAGTAGACAAGAAGAGAACCTTCGGGTGTTGCTTCACTTTGGGATCTTCCATGGTTTCCTGGTGTAGCAAGAAGTAAACTTCTATGGTCTTGAGTACTACAGAAGCAGAGTACATTGCATTGAGTGTGGAATTCTGTGAAGTAGTGTGGCTTCGCAATATCCTTACAGATTTATCCAAACATGTGATAGATTCCACCATTATTCATTATGGTAACCAAAGTTGTGTGAAGGTCTCTGATAATCTAGTGTTTCATGACAAATTGAACCACATTGATATCAAGTACCATTACATCTGAGACATGGTGTAGAGGAAGGAAGTATTGGTGCAATACCTTCCTATAGATGAGCAGGTTGTTGATGTTCTTACCAAACCAGGATGAAGTTCAAGTACTTCCATGAAAAACTTGGCGTGGCAGAGAATGAATCCCTCGTTGAGAGGGAGTGTTGATGTTTGCAGCTTCCTGAGACATTCTCCAAATCATACTCCTGTGTGACTAAGTTCAGTTGATCTGTGATGACACTTATCTGAGAAGGGATAAGTGGGGAACTTATCTGAGAAGGGATAAGTGTGTTTTGAATTATAGCCCAATGTCCCATGTGGAGAGAACATGAAGACATGTCAAGGGAGTTTACCCTTGATGTCATACACTATGGGAGTTGACCCTGTGTTTCTAGAGGGTGTAGCTTCTAGAAGTCCACATGGAGTGCCATGTGTGTCAAACTTTCTCTAGATCGTACTCTTCTATGAATTGAGTTGAGTTGATTTGTGAGGACACTTATTTGAGAAGGGATAAGTGGAACACATATTTGAGAAGATATAAGTGCATTTGGGATTATATACCATCATCCCATGTGGATAGCACATGAGGGCATGTCAAGGGAGTTTACCCATAACATCTCACACTATGGGGAGTGGACCCTAAGTGTTCCTAGAGGGAGTAGCCTCTAGAATTCCACATGGGAGTGCCATGTGTGACAAACCTTTTGAAACTATGGTGGTTGTGTACCACTGGAAGGGAATGTGTCTCTCTGGACAATAGTTGTGTACTACTATGGAAAGATACCTCCCTAGATAAGAGGGAGTGTTGATGTTTTAGCATCAGGCATAACCTCTCCTAGATTGGGCTGCATACCAAGGGAGATAGGATACATTTATCATAAAGGTGAAATTTTGGTAAATGGGCCCAGACGTAGTCTTTCCTTGATCATGAAAAGAAATAATATGGACTCGAGGTGCTTGAAGTGATATCCACGTTTCAGTTAGCATCATGACGACATTCACTCATAGGTGTGTACCTGTGGTGAAATATCCTGTTGTGGTCCTTGTCCTAGTCATGGTGATTGGACAAGGAATAATAAAGACTCTATACGCTATTACATACAGACCCAAAGTGAGCCTGATCTTAGAGATACGTAATTGGCTAAGAGGGAGAGACACAAAAAGAGTTTTTCATCGATTCAAGTGGGAGAGAGACGTCTCCCAAGACTGACAGACAAGTTTCATGAGTCTAGGGTGAAGTTTTTATACTTCAAAGACAATCTTGGCATCATGCAAAAATTCTCCCTCATTGAGGGGGAAGAGTATATCCCTCGTTGAGAGGGAGTGTTGATGTTTGGAAAACATTAGGAAGACATTCTCTTACAATAATAATTAATAATATAATTATTGTTTATTAAATAATATATATAATAAGAAATAATAATAATAAATAAATATTTAGTATCCAAGGGATGCATCCTTTCATGGATGTGGTCACCATATGTTCCCTATATATGGAACACTCATCATTGTAATAATTTATTGATCATATCTCACATGAAGAAAACAAACACTGAATAAGGATGGAATTCTAAGGGAGGATGAAGTATTGTGATGACGTGTATTAAGGTATGTTATTTAAAGGTCATCTTACCATTTTCTCTCTATATTTTTTTCTAGAATTATTCGGATATAAAAAAATGGAAGATATTTATAATACATATTAGGTTACATGTGGTAAAATTTTCAGTTTCTGGGTCATTGTACGTTTGGATATACACTCTCTAGAAGATAGGGTTTTGGACTAGTCTTGAAACTAGTTTCAAACATGTGTTCCATGTAAAATAATCAGAACATATTCATAGAGGATAAAAATCATGTGCAACCAATTTCAATGGAAATAGGACCTTCATTAGTATCGTGTGTGGAAGATTCAAAATCATATATCAAATATTGAGAACATGGCATGATGTACAAGTTTTCTCTCGAAAATAGGCCAGAATTCAGGAAGTTTTTTCATTTTTTCTATAACTTTTGTTCTGAGAAGATTCAAACCTTGAAATGTTGAGAAGATGGATGAAAGATATCAAATTATATATGGGTAAAATTTCATACATTGGCTAGCAAAAATTTTAGAGATATGCTCTATGGAAATCAGAGTTCCTGAATGGTCCCAAAATATGTTTCAAACAAGTCAGCTTGGAATTTTTTCTATAACTTCTTTTCTGGGACTTTGCAAGCTGTGAAATTTTTTGAGGTCTGAAATGGAAAATTGAGCTTGTGATGAATCTTACAAGTTTGTAGATTTGATGTATTTTATGGATGTTTTGGTAGATGATTGAGGCATATCTTTGGCACATATCTTGATGTATGTCATGGATATTTTGGTACATGTTTGACCCATATTTTGGAAGTTTTGGTACATATTTCAGTAATTTATTTGAGGTATGTTGTGGATGTTTTGGCACATGCTTTAGATATGTATTTATCACATCATTTTGATGCATATAATGGTGATTTAGAGCACATGATTTGGAGGACATTCCTGAAGATATTGGCATGATTTTATGTGGTTGTTGATGATGATGTATCAATATCAGTTATAGTGACAATAACAAGTTGATGATGATGTATCATTATCAATGACACTAACAGTAAAAAGTTGATGATGATGTATCAATGATAGTGATAGTGATAATGAAAATGAAAATGATAATGAAAATAGTAGTGACAGGCTAAGTCTACAGTTATAATTATGGCAGGAAGGAAGGGGAAAGGAAAGAGATTTGGAGTTTTCTTCAGGTTGGTGCCTGTAAATTAGGGGGTTAGAGACAGAGAATACAGTGAGTTGGAGTTTCCTTTAGGTTGGATCTTGTAAATAAAGGGGTTAGAGCCTCCTTCTAGTTGTAGCTGGAGAATATAGGGAGTTGTAGATTCCTTCGGGTTGGAGCCTGTAAAAATGGGGTTGAGCCTCCTTCCAATTATTGCTGAAGAATTTTAGGAGTTGGTGCTTCCTATGAACGTAATCTTTTGATATACAAGAGAGCATTCCATGGTTTTATCCCATTTGGGTTTCCACATAAAATTTCCATGTATTGTGTATCTGTTGTTGTATGTTATGCATTTTTCATTGTTCATGATAAATTTAATACAATCATACATGATAATTTATTTATAAAGTGATGATTACATGTTCTGATTAAAAGTGGTAAAAGTGCTCAATATTGATTAATACTCCCCTCTCATTATTGGTGAATATTCCAACATATATCATTCATAGGTTGGACCTATCAAAATTTGCAAAAAAAATATGACCATTACATCATCATGTTCAATCAAATGAATATCACAAACACTTAAAAATTAATCCATATGTATTTTTGGATCCATAATCCTGTCACCTAAAAATATATGTAAAACTCTTTGAGGCAGGGTTAGCAATGTATGTTTTTCTCTATGTAAATTGAGTGGGGTGTACCTTTCCCTTGTTCTTGGGTTTATTTGTCTTTCATTTCTTTCCCTTTCTTCATTAGGAATTTAACTTGTTTGTTATTCTCAATCACCCATGATTAATAGCTCACATGTTTTAGATATTGAACTTTGGCCAATTTTGTGAGTCACAAATTTATTACTTTTACTTCTTCTTAATGGACCCTTATATGATTCCAAATTTTCCTCGATTTACAATTGTTTTCTTTGTCACAATTCAATTTATGTTTCTTATTCTTAGGAAAGAACTTCCCATGATGTTTTGAGTTCAACATGACTCGTTGTTGTAATTTCTAGGTCATACAATTGATGCAAGAAAATTCTTTTATCTCTTAGTCCAATTGTATTTGGGATTGATTGGGTTCAAGTAGAGTGATTAGATTTTATAATTTACAAAACAAGCCTTTTGTTTAGTTCCTTAGTATGGTTGTGAAATTTTTGATCTAAAATATTTTCTTACGATCTTTAATTCAACCTCACAAGGACAAATCCCCCTGCATTTTTAAGGAGGTACTCCTCTATTTCAAATAATGTAATGTACAAAATTCTTAAAATATCATAACAAGACATAAGTACACACCATGTACAACAATGTGAGCATGGAGCATGACTCCATTATAGATAAATTACACAATAACTCCTTAAAGAATAGGATAACCTCCTCCACTTAAAAAAATAAATTCATACATCACCATTCACATGTCACAATAATTAATACAATATATTTATATGTCTGTACACACCTACACATGAAGCCCCTTTACTATTGGGTCAACCCCATTACA
This sequence comes from Picea engelmannii, assembly GCA_009831015.1. Classification (NCBI taxonomy): domain Eukaryota; kingdom Viridiplantae; phylum Streptophyta; class Pinopsida; order Pinales; family Pinaceae; genus Picea; species Picea engelmannii. The sequence goes on along the minus strand of ML783242.1, from coordinate 526,102 downwards.
TATATATTTACACATTATAATTACATTTATCCCCATATATTCCCCTCCTTTGGGTCATATCATATACATATAACCCTATATATTCCCCCTTTGGGTCATAACATAGTACCCTCCTTAAAAATGCTTTTTCCTCAAAGATTTGTAATTGAAAGCTTCAGATGTGTTGAAACCAAATAATATGATTTTCTTAAGTTCCTTCTTTCTTATTTCCATTGATGATGATCCATCCATCCAAAATCAATTATTTTCGGTCATAATCCTTGGTGGATAGTTGTTGCATAATTTTATTTCCCTTGATTCCATGTATTGGTTTTGAAGCTTCAATTTGTAGCAGATGTTGGTCTATGATAATATGTTGTTGAATAATGGTTTTATGGTGCCATATTACATGGATATTGATAATTATTTTATATTATTCATTGATAATGTTGATATTGATCTTCTTCTCTTCCTTGAGATCTTTCCTGATAATGAGGGTGTTGATATGGTTTCACATTTGACAATTTTTCTTCATTCTGCACATCCATTTCATCTATCTTATTTTCATAGAAAATGGAATCCTCTATCCTCTTTTCTTGGTATTTGATTACTCTATTATTGGAGATAATACCATTATATTTGGCATGTACACCATCTAGATAAAGTTAAACTTCTTCAAGTATCTTCTAGTGACCTTTTGGAATATTTTCTTCTTTCACCTTTTGGAGTTGCAATGTCACCCCATTTATAAAATTATGATGTCCTTATTCAATTTTGGATTCCATTTCTAATTTTATCTCATCAGTATTTAGGGATTCCTCAACCTTCTTGCAAATTTCCTCTTCAAGTCTCTTGGTAGATTCCCCATCCAAGATCCTTGTTTTTTTCTTTTTTTTGAGCATTCTTCTTTTCTTATTTCAATCTATTAACCTCATCCAATAGTTATTTTTTATTACGACTTCATAATATAAATACTTCTTCATCTTTCTTTTTCAATTCTTCCCTTGAATCATCATTTTCCCACTTTTATTTACTATTATTTTCTTGCTTTAGGTTGTTAACGTCCTTAATGAGTGATTCATTAAGAGGTTGCATGTTGATGAACTTGTTTTTATTTATAATAAATTTTCTTAGCTCTTCATTATCCTTTTGCAATTTGGAGACATTATTTTTATTCTTTTAATTCAACTTGAATTGTGTGCATCTCTTCCAATTTTGTATCCTTGATCCATTTATTTGTGAAGAGTTTTTCAATTTCTTCCCATGTGGAGTAAATTATAGTATCTTTGTAACATCACTAACATCCAACTAGGCTATGCCACGCAAAAAAAATTGAAATGTATACAAATAAAAAACATATACACACATAAAATCTTGTGGAACTTTATATACATAACTTAAAAAAAACAAATACATTCTTCAAATGCACAGATTCATACATAAAAATAATATAAATACACATGCATCACACACAAGAAAAACCCATAAAAATAAACACATAAATAGTAATGCAGTATGCAATTTAACACACAATTGACACTTATCTTGGTAAAAATATCACCAAATACATGTAGACCTTTCACGAACCTCCCAGTCTTAGACCATGTTGCTCATCACTCTCACCAGTGGGTCACCCTTGAGCTGGGACTAAACTCCACCTAGGTAAAAATATTATATTGGCACAGGGGCAAACCCATGGTTCAACTCTTCAACAACACACCAACAAAACCCTAACTACCATCCCTTTTGGCAACACCTGCGAAGCAGATGAAGTCTCACCTGAGGTAGAGGTAGGGGTGGTCGCAGGACTCATATGTATACAACCTAGCTAGGACAGAGATATGTGATTACAAAACCTCAACAGAGCAGTTAGCAGTTGTCATTCATTAGTATTTAGCATTTGTCTACAATGAAAATAAACCCTAATTACAACACAGTGTAGTATTCAACAAGGTCCAACACATTTAAGCACTAAGAACATCAAAATAGATCAGATATGGTACTTATTTACATGACCAAGAACTAATATATCATATCGGATACATCTAGACAGACATTATTACACTAAGCATAAATCATATGAACCATAAAACAACCACAATGCATGAAGCAACCACAACATAGGATATACGTGTTTCACACCCATCCTGGGGCTACATCCACCAACTCTTCTTCTCTTTATTGTCTTATTTCAATCATCTACATGAACAAGGCCACAATATCCTACTCTGCATAGGACAGGAGATCCACATGCACTCTGCCATATCCTCCTTCCCTTAGCTAGGTTACAACACAAATCCTTTATAAAGTCTCTTATAGTCACTTGCACTTAGCTTTGCAAGACTCACACAGTATGAAGAAATAATTTACAACTATCACTTGCACTTAGAATAACATCTCACACATAGCTCTAGTGTATTAGCACTTAGCATGGCACATGCACACACACACACAAAAAAAAACTTTTCTTACATCGCCTAGCTATCTATTTATACATTACAAAAGAGGCCTAAGCATGGGTAAAATCATGGATCAACATCCCCATAATCATTACATAAGACTGAAACCTAAAAATCCCTAAACAAGGAGCCAAGATCCCACGATCTCCATTTCAACTTGCAGTCCACCTTCGACAGTCTGTCGAAGTCCCAAAATAGGTCAAACCTGACCAAGGATCTCCAAAACTTGGTCAAGGGAAAACAAACCCCCAACACTCACCTGTGACACGTCCCGAGTCACTCTTCTCTAGGTAATTCTTCCTCAAATGCCTCGAGCTTGGCTCATGATGCTTTGACCTACTACTTCAACAATTCCTCTTGTTCAGAGAGCTCTTGAATAATTGTCTCGTTCACAGGTCCCTCTAAGTGTTGTTATACTAAAGTGACTACTTGTTCCAGCTCTTCTCCTCGGCCTTCAATCTCCTCAAATAGTTGGAAAGCTTCATCCTGGATTGGTTGGAGCCTCTGAGTCACTTCCATGACTTTGATCTATATGGTATGGACCTGTTGCTATGCAGTGCACTATTCCTGGGATCTTTTCATTCTATCAACTGTTGACAAGAGATTCAATTGCGCCTATACTGTCGTCGCTTGTTTCTTTTCTCCTGGAGTTGTGACTCCAATTTCTTCAGTTCAGGTTCCTCAATAAGTCCCTCATAAGTCTGCACACTTCTACTGCTAATTTGTTTACATTCCAAAGCTAATGCTCCGATACTCTGAACTATGCTCTGAGAGGTGGCTTATCTTTGGTCTCGCACGTCCTGCAGAGTGTTTGGTACTGTTTGTAATTCCAATTCTATTATTCTCTGTTCAAGTTATTGGATGGCTTCAACAAGCTGCACTACTTGATGCTCCACTAATTCTTCCTCCTTTTTCTCTAACCCCATCATAGAGAAAAGTACTATGTTGGCTGCTTCTTTTACTCCAACCTGCTCTGTGAGAAACTATTCTTTCTCATGTTAGATCTCTACTTTCTCCTCTTCGAACTTTGTTTGGAGGTCATCCTTCTCCTGCTGTGAAACTTGGTGTTTCTTTATCACTTCCTCTTGTGATTTATTCAAGGCCACTGTGGCATGTTCTATTTCTTCCTGTGCACAACGAAGGCTAGCTTCATTTTCATCTCCTAGTTTGCAGAGTTGGGTAGGCTCATCTCCCAACTCTGTTTCTTCTGATGTCGAGGGCACAGTGGACATTGTGTGACTGGAGTGAAGGGCCTACTATACCCCTCACAATTCTTCTCCAATTCTTTAATACATGGTCTCTTGATTAGATTCATTTCTCTGCAAAATATATTTCAAGGTGTCTAATACAGTTGCGATGATGAAGTTGAAGTCATCGAGTGTGAGAAAATTCTACATCTTGGTCTTACTAGATTTTGACTTCTTCCACGATGTGGGTTTCGTGGGAGAAACCTTTATTTTGTTAGATGACTCTATGTCATCAGGGGGATTCTTTGGTGGTGTTACTTCACCTTATTTCTGCCGATCATATTTTCCATTATTCTCTTCTTTGTCTACTTCATCATCACTTCGTCCACTGGGTGATTCTGAAGTAGTCTCCTCGGATGCACTGTTCATCTTCTGTACCTCTTCTGTATTTTTCCTTCTGCTAGTTCCAGGTGTATAATACGCTTCCCAAGTGACCACCGAGATTTTGATTAGTTCGATATTGAACAATTTTGTGGGGTCAACAGGGATAAAGATCTCTACAGGCCATTCCTTAGTTATTTCTTCTAGGTCCTCCTCTGTGACTTTGTAATAACTCTGTAGTACTTATTTGTGTTCGTCTCCGTGCACAGTGATATAGATAAAATATATGTCTATGTGGAACTTCACAAATGGCCTGAACTTGTGCAGGATGTTCATCATCATATGAGGTACAACCTCAATATCTCTCTTTAACTACAGGTAGTAGGTGTGGAACACCATGTTTGACTGCCATTTTTTTCCCATATCACTCGAATACCAGAGCATGGTGAACTTCATGGCTAAGGGTTCGTATGGATCTATTTCAAGGAAAGTCGCACCTTCATGCATATCCCAATCAATGAACGTGATGAGGATCAACAACCAACTAAGAAAAGTTCAAATTCTGGAGACCTTCCTTCTGCGAAGTCTTCTCTGGAACTTCTTGTAATTTCTCCAACTTTGCTTTCTTCTTGCTAAGATTTATAGCCTTCTTCCCTGTGATCCATGTCTCGGTATTCCTCTTTCCATTATGATTCTTATCTCCTCTTGGCATAGTAACTTTTCATTGTTAATGGTATTTCCTACGGTTCAAGGCCAATACTTCTTCTTTCTCTGGGGTAGGTTCTCTACTCTCCCATATCGACAGGTGTTTCGAGTCTTCTTGTGTTCTTTCAACTTTGACATCCATATTTTTGGTCCTCAGTATCTTTGAATGGTTTTCTTTTTCTTCCAGTAATTGTGTTATTCTCTTATCCATGACGTCTTTTAGTTATTTATTTTTCTTTTCTAGATCTTCCTCTTCTTTTCTTCGAGTATAATCTTTCTCAATCCAAGTTTTTCCTAGTACTATAGAGAATGGGGCGTTGTTCTCAACAAACTTAACAATCTCAAATTATTCTTTTGTCGAAGTTCCATGAGCACTCATAGATGTTTGGCTAAGTCTTCCACATAGGGTTATCATCATTCCTCTAAATAATCCTATTCCTCCCAATGAAGGAATCACAATAGGATTTCCCAAAATTTCCCAAGTTCTTTCTATCATAATATTTACCTATGTTTCCTCATCCAAAACACAGTCTATGTCGAAGTCTCCTATTTGTGTTTCTATGCACTCTTTTTCTTTGAAGATCTCTGAAAAGTTGATATCTTTGTGATCATTCAGGGTCTCTTTCATTTGTAGTAATACAATATCTGATTCTTTTTGGGGTTCCACCATAGTATTATTTTCTTGGCCTTTCTCATGGTTTTCTTATTCCATATTCATTCTTTCAACCTTAGCAATCATTCTAGGGAAATCCAAAACTTCATGGTCCATAGATTTACAACAAAGACAACTAGGTCTTCTAATAGGGCATTCTTTAGTAACATGTCCCAGTCTTCTGCAACTATAACAAAGATTTAATCCTCTCTTTCTTTTAAATGATCCCCAACCTTTCCTATACTACGCACTGGGATCACAGTAACTAACCAGCAAAAAATTCTTTCTAGGGTCCTGCATCCATTTTTTAGTCCAAACATTCTTTCTATGCATAGGAATAATATATATTTCACTATTTCTATCAGATCTACTCATATCAAACCTTCTTTCTTCTATTTGTGCCCTACTTTTCATATTAGGACAAAATTTATCAAATATACCTAGATCCATACTCTTGAAACAAGAATTTTCACTTATCTTACCTTTTTAACAGAGCACAAAGTTTCTAGATCTTACCTCTTTTTAACAAAAATGTTCACTGATCTTACCTCTTTTCTTTAGATCTGATTCCTTTCTTAGCACAGAGATTTTCAAGTCAAGTAGAATACTGTGCACTAAAGAAAAAAATCTATGCACAGAGATTTCTTTCTTTTCCTCAGTTCCTAGAAATCACAGTTTCAAGTCCCGGTTATGGAACTATTTGTTGGCACAAGGGAAAACCTAGGGTTCAACGATTGAACAACGCACCAACAAGACCCTAACTACTGCCCCTTTTGACAACACCTACGAAGCAGGTGAAGTCTCACCCGGGGTAGAGGTAGGGGTGGCTGTAGGACTTAGATGTATGCAACCTAGCTGGGACACAGATCTGTGATTACAACACCTCAACAAAGCACTTAGAAATTGTCATTCATTAGTATTTAGCCTTTGTCTACAATGCAGATAAACCCTAATTACAACACAATCCAGTATTCAACAAGATCCAACACATTCAAGAACTAAGCACATAAAAATAGATCGGATATGGTACTTATTTACATCACCAAGCACTAAGCTATCATATCAGATGCATCTAGCCATACATTACTACACTAAGCATAAATCATATGAACCATAAAACAACCATAATGCATGAAGCAACCATAACATGGGGTATACATGGTTCCCCCCCATCTTGGGGCTACATTCACCAACTCTTCTTCTCCTTATTGTCTTCTGTCAATCATCTACATGCATAGGGCCACATGATCCTACACCACATAGGACAGGAGATATAAGCACACTCTGCTAGATCCTCCTTCCCCGAGCTAGGTTATAGCATAAAGCCTTTACACAGTCTCTTATAGTCACTTGCACTTAGCCTTGCAATCCTCACACAGTATGCACAAATCATTTACAACTATCACTTGCACTTAGCATAACATCGCACACATAACTCTAGTGTATTATCACTTAGCATGGCACAAATGCACACACACACACACACACACACACACTTTTCTTACATCGCCTAGATATCTATTTATACATTACAAAAGAGGCCTAATCATGGGTAAACCCATGGACTGACATCCCCATACCCGGTACATAAGCCCAAACCCCAAAAATCCCTAAACAAGGGCCGACATCCCACGATCTTCATTTCGACTTGCGCTCCACCTTCAAGAGCCCGTCGAAGTCCCAAAATAGGTCAAACCTGACCAGGGATCTCAAAACTTGGTCAAGTGCCAACATATTCCTAACCAGGATGATGTATCTCAGACAACAGAAAAGACTTTATCACAGGTTCCAATTCAAACTAACATCCTATAGTCCCTCATTCCCCACATGTATGTCCCACCCTAGGAAGTGTGCCCCTTCTCTGCTTAACAGTCCTTCGACTACCCCACTTCCTTTTCAGGCTTCATCAATAGGCTAGAAAGGAAGTCTCAGATCCCTGTAGTTGTATTTTATCACCTTTAGGAATCAATTCCAACAATTCTCTCAACTAGAGATATTTTCTCACAGGCCTGACAACCAGCCTCTTCATTCTCCCACAGGCCTGACAACCTGCTTCTTTAGTCCAACTCCTAAGCTAACTAGGTACAAGTACAAATACCAGTACGGGTTTGGGTATAAGTACAGTGATAGTAGAAGAAAGGTACAGAGGACAAATCAACGAGCGAGTGAATGATAATGGAATGAATGGGAAAATGAAATAAGTCCAAACTACATCTATGCATGTTCCCAACTTGACACTTTTCATGTTGAGAGCTACTTTGTTCCACTTGTACCCATCCTTAGTACTTAGGATAAAATAATTATCCATACTTTATAATTTAAGGAAAATTAATATAATATTCCTTTTTGTCATAAGATCCCTAGATTATCTCCTTATCCTTACCTTTAAGCCCCCCCTTTCCCTAACTAGTAGAGTTTAGTCCCCCATACTCTTTTATCATGGTCGTTCTACACGTAAAAATGTATTATATTAATGATAAGACATATACAAAAATAGGCTCACTGGCCTTTAGCATCTAGTCTCTCTGGCCTAATTCCACACATAAGCCTCCTAGATTATAATAAATAGCTCACCAACCTATAAAATATAATATATACACAAAAGCTCCCTACCATCAAAATCACGCAAACTTAAGTTTATTGTGTGTGATATCCTGGAATGTGCACACTTCATCATTTTAGTGTGCAATACAAGTGTCCACTATACTATGGAAGGTGCATACAAAAATGATATCAAACAACTTGTTATAACCCTATAATTCATAGTATCATCTGGTGACTGGAAATCTTTTCACTCTGGGTGTATTTTGGTTTGCAAATAATATTTCATCTCTGCAAATTATTTTCAAGGGAAGCAGTGCACCAAACCCTCAAAAAGTCATTAAG
>ML783242.1:497883-517803 GCA_009831015.1 Picea engelmannii | reverse complement strand
GGGGGGGGGGGGGGGGGGGGGGTTTGAAATGGTGATTAAAAAGTCTGAACATATCTACGGTTTTCATGGAGGCATGCAGATGGATGGTCTACAGGTGATTCTGGACCCCCTCGATCGTTCTTCCTTTAACGGTGGAGGGGGGTCCAGAACGAGGCATTTTTCTTTGGTGGACCCTATCCCAATGTGTCATCCATCCATTGTGCCTGATCCTCCATCGCCTTTTCTGCATTCTTCATCCACCTCTGTGCCACTCATTCCCTTGTCTTTTCGTCCCTGAGCCACATCTCGCCCATAACCCGTCCACAAATAAACCCTCTTAGGATAATAAACAAATGATTATATTAGTTAGTTATGTTAGACTAATTAATAATATAGTTAGTTTAATAGACTCGATTAGTTAATAATTAATTGGTTAATTAATAATAAATTAATCATTGAATAATTAATTAATTAATGATTAATAATATAGTTAGGTTAGTAACTAGGTTAGTTTTTAGATTAAATAAAACATATAAAAAGAAAAAATAATAAACAAAATAAAATATATAAAAAAGTAATAAAACAAATTAAAATATAATACAAATTATAATAAACACATATAATAAAACAAATTATAAAAACACAAAACATATAAAACAAAAAACAAAATATAATAATTAACATAAAACAAAACGTGAACAAAACATGTAATAACATAATATTAAAAAACTAAAAACTAAAAATTAAAAACATAAGAACTTAAAAATACCCTAAGTCCTACCCATCCCGTACACTCACTTCCCAAGTCAAATAAATCAAACGGGCGTAAAACTTTCTGGACCCCCCTCACTATCCGAAACTTAAAGAGAGGGGAGGTCTGGAATGGTTGTATACCAAAACCACCCCCCATATAGGTGTCAGATCCCTATTCCAATGGAACCCCCACCCTAAAACTGCTTACCATCTCAGGGGGGGTCCGGAATACCACCCATCACGAAAAAACTGCCTTTTTCATTTTTTTTGCCTATTTTTCCCTGTTCAACATGTTTTCGTCCGAGGCCTTTTTTGGGCAAATGAAAACAAATTTTAAGAAACCAAGAGAAATTTTTGTCCATAATGGGATTAAGAACAAAAACCTCTCTCAGTGTTTTCACAGGTGCCACGATAAGGGAGAATCAAAGCCATCTTTGAGGCCCTTTTTTCCACTTTTTCACTTTTCCGTTACAGTCTTGATTTTGCGGGAGCTTTTACGGCCAGTTGGGGAAGATTTTGGCGAAACCAAAGGAGGTTTTTGTCCATGACATGCCCATATATAATAAAATCCTTCATTTTTTTCACAAGTTTCATCTTTGAAGAGAAACGAACGTCTGTTCAGACTCCTTTTTTGTAGAAAACCGGTCCGTCTTTCATGGCAGACAGTTCCAGATTTTGTGGGTTTTGTGGCTATTTTTGGCCAAGGCGGTTAAAACCGACTCTCGAAACTTGTTGGGGGATCTCCCCTATTTATTTAGAGATTATTTTTAATGTAAATGTTGTTGATCTCATTCAAGGAAGGATGTTTCCTGTAACATTTTTCTGATTCACCAGGAATACAAAGGGACTTTTTCATAGGATTCTTGTGTGTCGACGATTGGTTAAGTTTTCTTACTTCGTTGAATGTGATTCTAACCAGTCTTCATTATGTTTCTCTCTTTATAATTTTCAAAAGGAGATATAACACAGAATTTATCCCTGATACTTTGTGCAGTGCTTTTTAGAATCTTAATGTTTTCCTCTGATACTACAATGAAGAAATTCTTGGAAGTCTTTTTTGTTGTAGTTGATTATCTCATTTATTCCTCTTTTACATCACTTTATTTCTAAAGAATCCAACGTCTGCATTACCTTGCCCTGTGTAAATACCTTATAGACCTGTGTTCAATCTCAAACTTCTCACAGACCCCATAGCTCAATGGTCTTCTTTTGTTGTCCAACCATAAAACCCCAAGAACATAACCCTATTCTGCATAGCTAGCATAATATCCTCTTCCAAAAAAGTTATATCAGACAGAGAGATCCCTCTCTGAGTCTTGGAGGGCTAGATCCAAGACTTGAAGTGGTTTTGATGTTGCCTCTATGACTGCCTCTTCAGCCTTAGGAAAATCATAGAGTGCTAACACAACTCACAAAATTAAGTACATTTTCTTTTACATTTATAGTTGGGGTTTGGCCTAGGGGTATTACAATCCCCTCCCCTTATTTATGCACTATCCTCAGTGCATTATGTACACATATACAACAAAAATTTCAAAAATACTAAACAATATGCAGATATTCTACCCACATTGCATCCTCATGCTCCCAGGTAGTGTCCTCAAGACCATACCAGGTCCGTTGGACCTTTACAAGCCTTATGGATCGATTCCAGAGTTGTTTTATTTTTTGGTCCATAATGCATACTAGATGCACTTGGATAGTGCCTTCTTTCTCCACCTGAATCACATTCCAAACAATTATATGGTTAGCATTAGGTATATATTTCTTGAGAAATGATACATGGAATACATTATGAGCAGACATAGATGCAGGAAATCCAATCATATAGGCTATTGTACCAATCCTTTCTAGGATTTCAAATGGTCCACAATATCTAGCTGCCAACTTGGAATAGTTTCCCAACTTCAGTGAACTTTTGTTGGCCTTAGACTTCAAAAATACATGATCACCCACTTTAAAATCCATGTGAGTTCTACCCTTGTCATCATAGTTTTTCTTCCTATCTTGGGCAGCCTTTAAATTTTGTTTTATTTTCAACATTTTCTCTTCCATTTCCCTAAGTAATTCTAGCCCAACCACTTCTCTATCTACTGAGTTATCCCATCTTACTGGTGTGTTGCACCTTCTTCCATAAAATGCCTCAAATGGGCTCACCTTTAGAGATTCTTGGTACCCATTGTTATAATCAACTCTACTAAGTGTTGGTAGTCTTCCATTTTGATGGTTTATCCATCACATGCATCCTCAACATATCCTCAATGACTTGATTCACCCTCTTTCTTTGTCCATCTGATTATGGATGATAAGCTATGCTAAAATTCAAATTTGTTCCAAATCCATTAAATAATCCATTCCAAAAATTAGAGGTAAATTTTGGATCTTTTCCAGACACAATTTCCTAGTTATACCATGTAATCAAGCAATTTATCTCATATAAACATCAACAATGTTGGCTACCTTGTGAGTGAGATTTACTGGAATAAAATGGGCAACTTTAGTAAGCTTATCCACCACTGCCATAATAGAATCGTGTTGCTTGTTTGTTATGGGAAGTTTGGTGATGAAATCCATGGTTACAACTTCCCATTTCCACTTAGGAATGGGTAATGGCTGTAGCAAACCAACTGGGTGTCTATGCTTAGCCTTTACCTTTTGACATTCCAAACATTTGGCAATAAAATCAACAACTTCTTTCTTCATTCCTGACAAATAATATTGTCTCTTGACAGCTGCAATAGTTTTCTGATAAACTGGGTTCCCAACATAAGGTACATTATGCATTTCTCTCAATATCATATTTTTCAATTCATGGGAATTTGGTACATAAATTATGCCCCTGTATATGATAATTTCATCATTTTCTAGCTTATACTCTTCAATTTTCTACTGCAAAATACCTTTTTGTAATTTTGGCACTATTTCCTTGTATTGGAAATCTGATTTTATAGCATCTATGATTCTGTCTTTCAAATATGATTGGTACATGCTTATGGTTGTAGAATTCAACTCATTCACTCTTTTTCTGAGTGCATTAACCACTTTTTTCTCTTTCCCTTTGATATGATTTATATCAAGGTCATACTCACTAAGAAATTCTAACCACCTTCTTTGCCTAGCAATTAGAGTTGGTTGATCAATAAATATTTTAGACCATTATGGTCTTCCTCAACTCAAACCTTTTTCCCATGAGGTAGTGCCTCCACTTCCTCAAGGCATGCAATATGGATACCAACTCCAAATCATGAGTGTCATAGTGCCTTTCATGCTCCTTCAACTTCCTTGATTCATAACATACAACAAACCCATTTTGACTGAGGACTCAACAAGTCCTTCTTTACATGCATATGTGCATACAATGAAGTCTTCATTTGGATCTGCAATCCTTAGTATTGGATCACTTATTAATAATTTATTCAAGTGTTGGAAACTATTTTCAGAAACCAATGTCCTCTTAAACTTCACACCCTTCTTTTGAAAGGAAGTGATTGGGTTTGCAATCTTTGCAAATCCTTCAATAAATCTCCTATAATAGCCTACAAGGCCCATGAATGACCTGACCTCTGTCACATTCTTTGGCACTTACCATCCTCTAATGGATTCTATCTTCTCATGATCCACTGTTATCCCATTCTCTGAAATGATATGTCCCAAATAATGATTTTTTTTTTGACAAAATGAACACTTGCTCAATTTGGCATACAACTGATGTTCCCTTAATACTTGTAATACCATCCTCAAGTTTTTTTCATGCTCTTCCTTTGGCTTAGAATATATAATAATTTCATCTAAAAATACAATGACAAACTTATCTAAGTATTCTATGAAAATACCATTCATTAAACACATGAAGATAGCTGGTGCATTTGATAACCCAAATGGCACCACTATGAACTCATAATGACCATACCTTGTTCTGAAACGAGTCTTGTTGATGTTGTTATCACATCCTAATTTGCATTAATTTTTCCAAAGAATATTATCCTTGTGCTATCTTTCCACTCATATTTTAAAACTTTTTCACCAGCTCCATCAAGATCCCATCACCTAAATCCTTCACTCGACTGATCATCCAAAATAGTCATGTCCTCAATGAGTAAAAAAATTGGCTCATTCACAACCTATACCTATACCTATACCTACCCTTCATTCTTATCTAAATCCCTCGGTTCCATCACTTCATTCACTTTTACCCTTATTATCACATTCTCGTTGAAAATTACAAATATCCCTTTTATTAAGATTAATCACCCTTATCCTATCCACAAAGTCATGTGATAAGCTTCATATGCCCAGTCCTTAGAAAATAGAAAAAGGGTTTATTATTATTAATATAATTTTTTTTATATTAAAATATTTATATTAATATTTGATACAATATTTAACTTATGGAATCACATCAAATCATGGTCACAAATCTCAATTTATAATGTGGAAAAGTCAAAGGGTGGATGGAGGGTGCACATACATATCGGGCGAAGAACTAGCGAGGAGGTTAATTATTTGAAGGCGGGCTGATATTTGCACTGTGGTGAATATAGGGGGTAAAAGTGGTGTGGAGTAAACCACTCCATCCCAAGCCCGAAACAATAAATGTAATCATTTATCATATGGTTTATGTGTGACATTTTTCCAGGAGTGTGTTTCAATAATAATTATGGAATATCCAATAATTGAAATTCTTCCTCACGGTGAAATTGTTTTACAGAGGTAAAATTCACATTTTACAAATTAAAGAGATCAATGTTTATTTCCATGGAAAATAATTAAATGGGAAGATGTACGTGAAAGGAATAATTGGATAATTTTTTATCCAAAGGTTTTACAGAAGTAAAAGAAGAGGATTAAAATGTTTTACCAAAGATGGTTGTTATAACCCTAAACTGCACCAGACATGCATACCTGACATCATGCCATATTACTTGCTATCTTTGCCAAGCCATGATCATTGAACAAATCATCTAAAAACCATTTTTTTGAAGGTGTGCGTGCCCTACACCACTACTTCCCATGTACACACGCTTGTTGCACCACTACATCCTACGTACACTCACAAAAAATCGCGAAAAATGAAAATTGAAAATGGATACGGGTTTCTGGGCTGTTACTTAACTATTTGACCACCCATAGTCAGTCACCCCAACCATTACTATCTCATTTGGCCTATAAAAGAAGGTGTTGGGGCCCCATTCCAAAAAGAGGCACAAGAGCATAGAAACTCTGCCCATTTCAATATTCCCCCGTTGCCCCAATATTTTGCAACCACATTGTGAGTTTGAGCCATAATTCCTTCTTCCTCCTTTGCAAATGCTTGCCATTTCCCTAGAGAGAAATGAAGAGGAGAAGAACACATGGAATCAGTTCGTGCATGGTGAAGAGGATCCCGGGACCAAGTTCAAGGAGCAGTGTCGGTCTCATGTTGTAAACGAATTTTTGTGAGATTTATATAAAGAAGTACTTTTTTCATCCCACCAAATGATGTCTTAAATATTTATGATTTGTTTATATTTCTTGGTTATGATGTCTAACCCACTAATCCATACAGAGAATGCATGCTTGTAGTTTCGTTTTTTTCTTTTGGTGAATGTAGGTTAGCCTTGGGAGGAGACTTGTGGTTAGGAAGCAACCGAGAATAAAGGGATCGACATTGGACGTGGAGTTTAAGGTATGCCTACCGGATCCCTGTACTTTGTCTTTTATGTATGATTGTGGGATAACGTTGGGATAGTTGATAAAAAGTAGGAGACTTTAGACGGTTAGCTCTGCCTACGTTTTAGAACCCTGGTTTAGTCCATAGAAGGGTTTCCCCTCTATAGAAGAATTGGCGACCATATTGGGGATAGCCTCTAGGGTCTTTGGGAATATTTATTTTGGATGTTTTTGAATCAGTTTACTCACTGTTTTTGAGTTTCTGTAAGCTTCTGTGTCTTTAAGGGATGTTGGTCTTCCATACCAATACTCCCTACCTTTTATTGACTATAGGTTTTCATCTTTTTGAGAAGTTACATAGGTGTACGCAACTTGTAGTGGGCCTGCACGCGTGCATACACGCCCTGCCTTTGGACAACCCACGTACATACGCTGGTTTATGAAGTGTCAGTAGCGTGCCTGTGTTGAGAATTTTTTTTTAGAAGAGGCGGTCATCCTCTTCCCTGTCAGAAGTCACACTTCTTAGGGGTTTTCTTGATCTAGCCCTAGTCTCTGTTATTGCAGTCTATAGCCTAGGTCTGACCTCAGCATAGATTTCTTTTTATCAAAGACTTCTTGTGTTTTCTTTGATAGGGTTTTTAGAAATGTTTGTGAGTCTACTTTGATATGCCTGTTTGGTATTTTCATTGACTCCCTGTGATCTACAATTGGGCTTGAATTCATTTCTTGGTCTTGACTTGTCATCATTTTTCACTTTTTTTCTTTAGAAGAAAAGAAAACAATTCATTTTCAAATTTCTTGTTTTGAAGCATTAAACAATAAAAGAAAAATATTTCATTTCTTTGTTTGGTCAAGTAGTTTAGGTTAGTTTCTTTATTTACCAAGGAACAAGAAAGTTTTGTTAAGTTCTTTACTTGAATTCTTAGGACATTAAGTATCTCGTAGTTGAGAAAAATATTGTTTTAATTTTTTCTTATCAAAGATCTGAGAAAAGTAGTTACGAAAAGTTTGGTGAAAGAGTTTTAAGTTGGAAAATATTTATTTGTGAAGAAGAAGTACTTTTGTTTCCATTATCATCTTATGATCTCCTCTTTTGACTCTTAAAGAACATCACTGGTTTCACTTCCATTCCCTTTGACTTAAGACAACCACTAAAATTAACACTTAATTAAAATTTATTAGACTTTGTGTTTGTAGGGTCCATGAATGCAGTCTAGGCTAGAGCCTTGATTTAGTATTGGAGAGGAAACTCTTCAAGGCTACAAAAAAAACATATGATTCTGTGCTAGGGAGTGCTTGAAAGTCCAATAATCATGAAATTTATCTGGGACCCCCCTCTAACACAGGGGCTAAACACAAGGTCGCGTGCAGAAAGGTAGCGGAGATAACCCCTCCAAAGTCGGACCAAGCGTAGTGGGGAATGCATATAGAGGGCTTATCTTGGGATTTTGTTGATTGAATTTTCCATGGAGCTTCATGGGTCTTGAATACATTCAAGTTCCTCAGTCATATTTTGTAACACTTTCTTTCGATACCCTTGATAGGTTTCGAGCTTGACACCCTTCTCATTGCGGTCCACTCGACTGTCGACTGTACCTGCCTGGTGACTGTTCACGTGCTAGAAACTTAGTTTCCTTTATATTAGTGACTTACACAAGTGATTGTGGGGGTACACCACGGTACCTAGGGAAAACTTTGGGCCACACTTTGCAGAGTATACTCAGAGGGTGCTTCCGTATTCAAGTTTCACTTGCACCGGTAAGTTGCTCTAGTGTTGGTTGGTGTAATTGTTCTTCCTAATAGGTAGTGATATGTTTGTCTTATCTCATAGGATATTTTTCTAGTGTGTGTTGGTTTTTAAAGTTAGTAGAAATCCCTACTGTCTCATTGATATTATCACACTGTGGAGGATCAAGAGCTCCATCAATCACGAAGGAATCTTGGCCTACCGTCGGTTAATCTAGAGCCACCCCCTCCACCGCTAAAGCAAAGACTAGACTAGAAAGGGTCTTGTAAGGTGACCGGGCCACAGGAAACTAAGCCCGGCCCATATCCAAGAGGAGAACATTTGATTCCGAAGGAACCAACCATTTCCTACCTTGGAGTAGAATTTATTGGTCCATATAACCCTCTGATCATTGATCTATCGACACCCATTGTCGTGTAGGTTAAACCATACGAGTGTCAGGTATTTTCACAAGCAGTGATGGAGACAAATGTTGCTACTTCTTCAGGGAATTCTCATACTCCCTCTATGGCTGTCACCATAGGTGGTTTTTATCTTCCTAAAAAACCGTCATCGGTCTAGACCACCATGGTATCGACCGCCTCTACCTCGGGAAAAGCTCTGATTCCGTCTATGGTGACGATCACTGCTCCTTTCCCCAGAGTGCGACAAGATCTCCATTTTCATACAAGATGCCTGGCTTCAATACAAACTCTATCCTTTCCTACTCCACTCTACAGAATTTAGGTCTGGGGGCAGGGAGCTCTAACGCTCCTCTATAAGGATCCATGAGGGGCACTTCCACTCCCTATAATGTTGTCCCTTACAGAGGGGGTCATATACCTGATTTGTCCCCTCTTCTTGGTGGTGGTTGCCAGCACTCCTCCAGGTTGAACGTAAACTATTGCTTGTTTGGAGTAGGTAGCCAAGGAATTACTTCTTATAGCATGCCGGTAGGTTCAACACCATTATCTTTGTTCAACGCATTTGGTAACAACGCATTCTCATCAGATGTCATCTCAGTCAGGGGAAACCCCAGTTAGGGACAACAAAATCCTATGCAGGGTACTATTCCTGCACAGGGGTAAACTTAGGAATTCCTTCCTCACAAGGACCCTGGAATCCATGGAAAGGATCAGTTCCCATGTTAGGGATGCCAACCGGGGGAAACCCATTCCATAGCTAATGGAACCTTGGGAAAGGCTCAACACCTATGCCCATCAGAATAGTAGGGGGAAACCCTTCCCAAAATCCTTGGAATATGATGCAAGACAAACCCTTTATGTCCCATTACAAGAGTCATTTGATGACATCTCAACAAACGCAAAATCCATACGCTGGTTAAAGACATGGTTATTACCAGAACCCTGGCCAACAACCTAACTTTTCCTAGCAACCTGGTGCCAGCCAAACTCCAGGCTCCTTTTTCCCTGGTTATAATCAACAACCCAAATTACCATTTTTGGAAAATCTGCACTTGCTAGGCTTAACAAGGTTATTAAACAACCCCATATGTCATGATCCGTGTTGGCCTCCTATGCTGACCAAGTTTCCTTCTTACATTTCAAAGTTCAAGGCTAAGCCTAACGAAGATGCAGGCGATCATGTGACTACCTTCAATTTATGGTGCTCATCCAAATCTTTGAGAGACGACTCCATCCAGTTGTGTTTGTTTCAACATACTCTGATCGAGAGTCCTGCAAAATGGTACATCGAACTCGACCGATCAAGATACTCTTCCTTCGACGAATTGGCAATGGATTTTTTAAACCATTTCCAATTACCTGTGAGATACGATGTCGACACTGAATTTCTAGCCAATTTTGAGCAGACAAAATCAGACCATATCTCAGATCACATCTAAGAATGGAGACGCCGAAAGAGTTTGATAAAAGTACCAATCCTACCAACATTCCTTCTTGAGTGGTTCCATAAGTCTTTGGTACCCTAGTTATCTAAAGGAGTCACAACCTCATGGGTCTTTTTAGAAGAAGAAGCGATAATGAGAGCTCAATAGCTAGAGCTGATTTACTCTCAATCTGGCTTACTTTACGAAGTTTTTTGAGATGAAACATGGTAGATACTTGAAAATACCAAACAGATATATGGACCACATGTCGATGGTATTGTTGGTTCAGTACAAATGAATCTCATTGATCAGTTGTCGAATCAATTACAATTTTCAATACAACAGATAGTGTCCAACCAAACCACTGGTTCGGTTTCTCCCCATACTCAAATGTTGGATGTACATTGTTTGCAATCGACAAACCCAAAGGCTACCCAGCATCCTGACGAAAAGAAGAAACAACAAAATAAGGGTAAGGGGGATAAGAAACCCACCAATAATGTTGGCGATGGAAACACAAAAAATAAGAAGTCGAAGTATCCATGTAATCTTTGCACAGAAGTCCATCTGACTCACTAGTTCCCTCAGCTTGCAAAGGCCCAAAAATTATTGATACAACAACAACCTGTCATGTTAACAAACCCATTCCTACATGGGAAAAAATTAACTCAAGCCTCTTCAAGTGTGGGGGTAGTCAGGGAACCCCTATATCTTTGAGTAATCCTTCATCTGCAAATGTGTACATGATGAAAGGTAGCATTGACATAACAACTAGGAAATGTGACTACAGAATTCCAAACACGTCTGAGAAGGGTAAAGAAGTCGAAAACCCATCTCTTCTTCTCTAGATTGAGAATATGTTGGGAGAAATAATGACACGCAACCCCAAAGGTTCTTTCAAAAAATATTCCCACAACCCAAATGCAAGGGTTGCCCAGAACTACTCTGTGGTGGAGGATTTGTCTCAAACCCCTTATGCAATGTTGGCTTTGGAAGTCCTCTAGAGATGCCCTTCCCAGAGAAAGGCCTTGTTAGGTACCTTAGGATCTGCTAAGACTTGTAATCCAAGAATGATAATGCTTGATATGACTGACTTAAAACCTCATCTTCCTTACCACATAGCATTTCAGATAGTAGTGGCTTACACCAAAAAAACTTTTACTTGGAACATTTTCCACACAGTGGTTGATGATGGTGCCTTGACATGCATGATGTCTTTGGTGTGTTAGAAGGCCATTGGCCAACCCATTTTGTCTCCATCACCTACTCTTCTTACCTCTTTCAACGGTCGTTCATTTCGACCATATGGAATCATCTCCTCTTTCCCCATGCAGTTACGGGGGAAGACTGTGTGCATAGAGGTTTATGTGGTCGATGTGTATCTTGAATACAATCTCTTGTTAGGAAGGAGTTGGACCTATTCTATGCAAGCAAAGGTTGCAATAGTTTTCTGGGTCTTTTTGTTTCCACACGAGGGATGGATTTTTTCCATTGATTAGTTATCCTTCTCTCGTCCTGACCCTTTATAGGGGGTATCCACGGTCCCAATGATTGATAACCCTCAGCTTGACATCATCAATGTAGGGGTGGGTTTGTGCCCACCTTTTATGGTTATTTTTTATTACTCGCCTCCAACCGACAATGTTCATTACATATCGGTTGTCCCTGACCAACCTAGGGATGAAATCTTTCAAATATCATCATTTCACATGACTTAATTTAATGATACATGGAATATTCCTTCCCCATCAGCTACGATGGAAGGGACAAGGCACCATGGCATGGCCATGCCTTTGTCCACGATAGAAGTTTCATACTCTATATTCCAGCAAGATTTCGCCAACCCCGATCCGACTATCGCATAGGAGTCAGATCCGGTTCTCAAGCCTATTTGGGCTCAAGGTTCCCTCACCAATAGGGATTCTTTAGACTTGTTCTTTCCCTCATATGAGGTGATTATTGAGGCAATGAATAGTCCAGATAGACACTGGGATGATCTCCATCATAGATCTTATTTTCTCCCAGATTTAAGAAGAATTGAAGCAGGATAATTCACTCTGACTATGACTAGAGATAAGGATTGTCCTATCAATCCTTTGGCTACACACATTGTTTATTCTGAAGGAAATATGGAAACCATCCCTAAAATGATACCTATATATATCTCCAGAATCCCTAGTGTCCTCGAGAATATCTTCGTCGGAGCATATTTCTCCCCCGAGGAGATTTGAATCTACATGGATTTATTTAAAGAATTTTGTGACGTGTTTGCCTAGTCTTACGAGGAAATGCCAGGAATAGATCCAAGAATCCTTGAATATGAAATCATGACATATCCTGATGCCAAGCTAGTCTGACAAAATCTTCGTCCATTTAATCCTAGGAAAGCAACATCTATTAAGGTTGAATTAGAGAAACTACTCAAAGTTGGTTTCATCTACCACGTTCAATTGACTCAATGGGTGTCAAATCCCATGCCAGTCAACAAAAAGAAGGGTATGATTTACGTATGTATGGAATTCCATGATTTGAAAAAATCTTGTCCAAAGGATAATTTCCCCATGCCATTTATTGACTAGATAGTTGATGAATGCACAGGTTGCAAGGCCTTTTCTTTCATCGATGGTTTTTCGGGATACAATCAGATACAGATCAAACCTGAAGACCAAAACAAAATTGTGTTCATTTGTCTGTGGGGTACATTCGCTTATTGGAAGATTCCTTTTGGTCTGAAAAATGTTGGATCGACGTTTCAGCGGTCCATGTATTTTTATTTCCACGATCTCAAACACATAGTTGAGGCTTATCTTGATGATTTAGCGTCACGACCTTATAAGAGAGTTGATCATCCATCACACCTCTAAATTATTTTTTAACGATGTCGCTACTACCAGATTTTCTTGAATACAAACAAATGCAGTTTTTTCATAACATCAGGTCATCTTCTTGGCTTCATAGTTTCAACAACAGAGATCAGGGTCGATCCTCTAAAGGTTGAGGTGATAGTTCATTTGCCTCCCCCATTCACAATCCCTCAGCTTTAGAGTTTACAGGGAAAATAGAACTTCTTATAGTGTTTCATTGCAAACTATGCCAATATCAAAAAGGGTTTCATACATTTATTGAGGAAGGGCATTCCTTTTCATTGGGATGAAGTCGCTCAATTCTCTTTCAAAGCATTGAAATGATCCCTCACGTCTACCCCTCTGCTTCAACCACCCAATTATAATAAAGATTTCTTATTGTACTTGGTCATTTCAGAATCGACCATCAACATGGAATTAGTTGAGGAGGATGATTTTCTCTGAGAATACATGATTTATTACCTGAGTTGAGGCTTGATTGAACTAGAACTCCATTATTCCCACGTTGAAAAACTTGCGTTGGTAGCAGTTCATGTTGTCCAGCGGTTCTATCATTACATCATGTTTCGCAAGACCAACATCATTGCCACTGTGAATTTGTTTCAATACGTGTTGACATCATGTGTAATCAGCAGAAAGATCAATATATGGATAGTTATCCTCCAAGAATTTGACTTGGATTTTGTCTCGGCAAAATCCAAAAATTCGTTGGTCTTCGCGGAACTTATTTTGGAACTTTCAGTTGAATCAGGTGATGTTTTACTTGAGGATTCGCCTATCAAAGGAGACATGTCTTTTATTGCATCTTCGGACCCCTGGTATGGAGATATACTAGTCTATCTCCATACTTCAAAGTTCCCCACCTCTGCTTCTCATGATGAGAGTTTCCGTATATGCCATCAATCCAAGAACTATCTCATGCTCGAGGACCCTTTGTATCGTCGAGGTGTAGACTGCATCCTTCGTCGATGTCTCACTCATGAAGAAGAGGAAATCATTCTTAATGATTTCCACACCGAAGCATGTGGTGGTCATTTTTCTGGGTTGGAAACAACCCAAAAGATTCTACAAGCTAGTTACTTTTGGCCGACATTAATCAAAGATTGTGTTAAATCAATCAAGAAGTGCCACTCATGTCAGGTCTTCTCTTAGAAGATGAGGTCACACCCCACTCCCATGTTTCTCATCATCACAGTTGGTCCCTTCACCAAGTGGGGGATTGATTATGCTACATGCAACCCCCCTTAATAAAGGTGGCATTGTTATATCATCGTAGAAGTAGACTACTTTACGAAGTGGGTTGACGCTATGCCAATGTTTAAAGATGATGGCAAGACAACAACTCTCTTTTTGTTTAACCATATAATAGCAAGGTTCGACATCCTGAGAGAGATTTTCACTGACCATGGTAGTCACTTTCATAATAAAATGATGTCTGAGTTAATGTCAAATCTTGGGTATTTGGGAAACATTTTTGAGAGTTGGGTAATTTTTAAAGGTCTTTTGGTAAAAAAGTTGTTTTTCCAACTTTGTGCATGTAAGATAGGATTCCACCTCCACTTGTTGCACCTCATTGTCTTTTTTTCTTTTCCATAGGATAGATCCCACCGATTTGTGACATAGAACCCTCACTCCTTCTCTAGAGGTGTCGTAATTTAGTGGTAAATCTTACCTTCACATGGATGCCTTAGGTAGATCTTGGTTGCATTTTGGTGTCCATGACATCGTTAATGATTATAGGCTTGGGAGTCCTTTTTAGTTGTTCTTGATTGCGAGTTTGAGCCTCACTTGCCTGATTCATTATCACTTTTGACCTCACCCTCAGGACTCACAAAAACAACGGGTCTTCTTTTAAGTCCCTTTCAGACCTGTTGACGGGCGAAATCGACCGTCCGTCAACTGAGAGAGTGGAACCGGTCCGGGGTTGTCTAATAAACCAAGCCGTTTGGGATGAACCACCCTGACGGGTTTAGCGTCTCCGTTAGCCGATCTAAGGTCCTAAGAAAACAAAAAGGAAATCTAATCTAAACTAACTAATCTAACTAAAACTAAATAAAACAAACTAAACTAACTAACAATAAACAAACTAACTAATAAACTAATCTAGTTAAAACTAACTATTAAACAAACTAACTAAAACTAATTATTCTATAAACACAATCTACTGATTACTACTATACTAACTCTAATTATCTTATTAGTAACTGAAATATAACTTATTCACAAAATGTACAATATCTTACAATTTACAGATTTAAATAAAACCTGAAAAACTCATTTGCATTTTGCCCTAAGACAACAAAAGATATTTTTGTTTCTTTTATAATTTTATGAATAGAAATAAAATAGTAAACTAACTAAACTAAATCACTAATTCTAAACTACACATATATCTAACCAAACTGCTAATAAATATACTAAACAAATAAATAACAAATTGACTTGGAAACGCTCCAGATTTGTCCTGTGTATGATGACTGTGCTAGAAAATCGGAGGAAGGAAACTCACACCGAATAATCCAGAAGCTTCTCGTAAACGATAGCTGCAGTGCTCTTTAAGTTTGTTTACAAGACAAACAAGACATAAAAATCACAACAATCATATGATTTATAAATCTTAACAATTAGGTAAGCCTGTTTGTGCAAAGATCTATACTTAATAATTCAATTGATGAAGAAGAGAAATCTTTCATTCACAAACTGAATCAAGTAATTGCTGTGTTTTTAAATACTGGAAGAAATCAGATATGGATCAAATTAATTAAATCATATCACTTTGCAAGAGATCAATATAGCTAAAGTAGTCACTAATCAAATGCAAATTGATAAGCATAACATGAAACAAAAGATTGATATTATGAAAAGCGAAAGCTGTAGCAGAACATCAACTTTTGTCTCAGTTTGTATTAGATATCCATAATCCTGGTTCTCCCACAAGTGAGGATGATCCTTATTACACAAAATTATAAGCATTTAAAAATTTTCCACAGGGTAAAACCTCCCTGTGGAAGTTATAAAACTGTTTACATAAAATCTGGGAAGATATCCCAAAGTTGTCTAAACTAGGAAACTAAAATGAAAGTAAAACATCCAAATATCCTCTAGACTATCCATCAAATCCCCTGCAATTCGAATTCACCTGAAAAGGACAAAAATGAACAAATTAGAAGGATCTTTTATTAATAAAATGATAGAAAAACTAATTCTATAGACTAGCTACATAATCATTTGATTATGTAGCTGGTCTAAATAAGGTACAAAATCAGCATTGAAATTAATCGAAAATCTTTTAAAAGATTTCAATTTAATTGACATTCAATAGCAGTTTGAAAACGAATCATTTAATTTGAATTTGTTATGCAATTCGAAATCAAACAGGATCCAAATCAATTGAATGATTACAAAGATAGTCGTACTCTGTTTCTTGTGTCATCACAAAATTGAATGAACAGAACCATAATTCAAACATAGTGAAATCATATGATATCAATTTGGAATCAACACAATCAAAACAAATCGCATACAATTGTTATGCTATCCTATCAGCAAGGGATACGATCGAAGCCAAACAATATCGTTATCAAATCGTTATCACTGTGTTCACATAGCCACGAATAGATTAATTCAAACTGGCATGAAAATTAATTGAAATGAAATTGTAATAGGATCAATTGATTAGCCACAGAATTCGTAATTTGTTACTGTGAATTGGGAAAACAAGATTGTTTTGACTTTGGTCAGAATCGTTCATTTGAATTATAATCGGATTTGACAAGAGTGACGAATGTCGATCAATTTGTTTTACGAATCAAACAGAGAAACAATAAAAACATGATTCTAGTTCACAAAACAATCTTGCCAACTCATAATCCAGTCAGAATCGAAGTGAATCGAACAGAAAAGGTTTCAACATAGTGATTACAAATCAAAAACATCCCACGATTCGGGCGCATTCACACAGGTTTAATGAGATCATTTTTTATAAAAACAAAGTGTTTCTTTCCAAATTAATTTGAACAGAGTGGTACTCATGATTTGGAAAATATTATTACACAACATATCATAACAACTACACTCCCAAAATCATTAACCAATACAACATACAAATCATACGAGATCGAATCCGAGCACAATCGTATTCTAAATTGAGTATGGAACTTCCCGTGCAGAGTGGACACAAAACGAATTGTATTGAAAACACACCATTAATTTTGTTACTTCACTCAGACAGACTTAGCAAATGAAATCCAAACCAATAAACATTCAAATCCAATAAAAATCTATGAGCAAATCTTATATCAAATCGAAATTCCTTCTATTTTTATCAAAACAAAACCATGTACAGGATGATCACCGAATGACAGAGGCATTTGGATGAGTGACTGAACTATTTAAAAAAAGAATACAAATCATTATATTAACCTAAATTATTCACAAAATAAACGATATCAAATTTTCATACCTGTACAGCAACGAGACGGCTTGATCATGCCAATTTAGAGTTGACCATGGTTGTGGCTGATTCAACGTTTTTGAAAAGAATGGAGCTTGTTATCTTCTGCTTCTTATCAGCTGCTTGGAGCTTGGCTCTTTGACTGGTTAGCACTGCAATCTGGTCTTCCAGTGATTGAATTTTTGATTGGAGTATGGGGACATCAATTTAATATCGTTCCAACCATGAATTGTATTGGTCACAGGGTGACTGTGTGGTTTTAGAAAGAGCAGGCGAGGGTTTGGCCAAATGACCGAGGGTTTCACGAGGCAACTTAACACCCGGGTAGCTAGGGTCATTCTTTAGGCAAGGGGGAAGGTTAGATACGAAATCATAAGGGGGCTCGGGACATAAACCCTGCGAGTAGGGGTACTCGCTAGCTAAAAAACGTTCCACGTCAGAATCAGAATCCTCACTTAGGAAGATAGGCTTTGACTCAACAGAGGGTTTAGGTTTGTTCCTGACCATCCATGAAATCAAATGTGCGTTATTTCTACCCTTAGCGTTAGCAGTAGGTTTTTCCTTGGGATTCTTGATCACAGGTATATCAATAGTCTCAACTTTCTCAATAACAACGTTGGGTAAGTCAATAACAGGCTTGGCCGAGGGTTTAGGCAGTAGGACATGGAAGGGCATAGGCGGCTCGACCTTGGTTTCACTCACCATAGGCTTGTCAACATGGACCGGATTCGGGTCCTCGAAACCATTTCGAGCAACGAAAGTGCTCCAGCTATCCCCATGCAAACCCAAATGATAAACAACGATAAGCTTAATAAGCCCATAGTGGAATAGGCTACTGTTAGCTTGTTGTCTTTTGAACCTTTTCGAC
Source organism: Picea engelmannii (assembly GCA_009831015.1). Lineage (NCBI taxonomy): Eukaryota > Viridiplantae > Streptophyta > Pinopsida > Pinales > Pinaceae > Picea > Picea engelmannii. The sequence continues at coordinate 499,662 of ML783242.1, read as the reverse complement.
ATTTTATACAGGCTACAATGAAAATAAAAGGGCATATTCAATGAGTATCCCATAAAAATCATAAGAAAACGTAGGTGATAGAGAAACAGAAGTCTGTATCGACCTTCACAGGTCATGAACTGTTTGATTATCATAAAAGTATCATGCCATCGCGGTTTAAGTGCAGAGATGGGCATACCTCTATCACAAGAGGTGACTTTGCGTGAGAGGAACATCAGTGTCCATGGGACCTCCTCGACCTTACAATTCTTGAACCAACGTTGTCCTGTGGCAGGTAACCCTATGGCAAGACTGATAAATTTCTCATCAATTTCCAACTGTATGTCGCGCACCTTGGCTCTACAGCCATCGAAGATCATGGCAAACTATCGTGTTACACAGAGGTTAAAACCCTCAAATCGTTTCATGAAGGTAAGCCATCCATTATCTTCCAAGTCTTTGCGAGCATTGTCAAACATTAATAGAGCTTGGTTGTCTTTTGGCTCGATCCGCACGACTGGTGCCATAGAGCCGAGCACATGGTAAACTGAGGGTTTGGATCACAACACACACACATGAGAAGAGATGTGCGTTGCTAACATAAGTGAACGGTGATAAGTGGTAGGCATAAATGCCATCGTGCGAAGGTGGTGGAGTTATTCAGTGCCATGCATAACAATTATGGTCAATAGTACCACCGCCGGCGTTCATAGTTGTTATATCCACTATGGCATAGTTTAACACTCATGTCACTTTCCCAACCAGCAAAACAATGGTAAGTGTATAAACAATGTGTTCAATCAACGTTATACCAAAGTTTGAAACCATTAATCATACGATTAAAAACTAAAAGAATATCTTTAACCATGGGCCATTGCATTGTAACAACTCATATCCATCGTTTAACCAATGTGCCAATAGATAATCATATAATCAACAAACCAATAGTTATGAAAACACAAGATATAAATGAAAGATTTAACCATAACACCCATTGCATTTCCACGAAACCAAAGGTTAAGTAAATCAAAATAAAAATGCAAATCCAAATATTAATGCATTGCAAACTCAATGAAACCCTGTCACACAATCAATATAAGAATGTCCAATGAGTATAGTTCGAAGGTTCTTCCAGCTACATAATGATAAACAATAGGTAAGCGCAATAGGCATATCGATAAAAAGATCATGACAGTTCAGATAGTGATCATAATATGTCTTCGAAAGATTAAGTTTTCACGCTTACAGTCATGAAAACAAAACGAAAATAAGTGTGTAAATGTTGCAAAAAAATGAAAATGTCGTTTATTTGAAAATTGCGATGAAAACTTGATGTTTGTATGATCTGAAAACAGATCCAGAAGCCAGATAGGACTTAAAAATGCTCAAAAATGAAAGTGCTCGGATTGCGACGAAACCTGCGCCATGACGTCCGGCTCGTCTTCCTGAATCCGGTGGTATAATTTTTATCGCAAACGGAGTCCGTATGAGGAAGATATCGCGTTCTGTCCGAAAAGCCAAACAGGGAAATTTTGGGAGCTGACTGTACCTGTCCGTACAGTCCGTACAGACACGTGTCAGTCCGTACAGTGCTGACGTGGCACGTCCGTACAGTGACACGTGGCAGGCCGTACAGTTGACGTGGAAGCTTGGGGACGCGACACGTGGCAGTCCGTACAGATGACGTGGACCAACCGGGACGCGACACGTGGCGGCTTCCGTACAGGACACGTGGCGTCACCAGGACGTGACACGTGTCATGCTGATTTGGCACTTTTGGCAGGCGATTGACCAATAAAA
>ML783242.1:477077-493151 GCA_009831015.1 Picea engelmannii | reverse complement strand
GCACTTGAGCAGAAATAAAGAAGCCTTCCCCACAGGAAAAAGGCCCGGAGACGTAGGCAAACATTGTGCCGAACTCCGTTATCAACCTGCGTTCTTATGGTTTGCTGTTCTTACTGTTTTCAGATCTGCATATGTGTATTTGAATGATATATATATCCTCTTCTTTCCTCCTTCTTTCGTTAATTTCTCAAATGGTTAAAATATTCATGCAAGTTAAAACTCAACCATAATCATAAAAGATCCTGCCCCGGATCATTGTAAGACATAGGTGTAGGCAGCTTATAGGATCATAAAAAAAATGTGAATTGGCTGCCAACAAGACCCTCTAAACATGAAAATATTTTCGAGCGATCTTTTTGCCCTTCACGCTCGCCAAACTAAAATTCAAAGACATGTTTGTCTGGTGGTAGTTTACCCCTTTTTTGGTATGGATGGTCGAATGTATGAACACAGTTATACTCTAGGAGCCTCGGTTCTCTAGAAGAGTATTCTCAGGTATAGATTTACCCCATTTTCAGGCATGTGGAACTAAATTTATGAAAAAGGAACCCCCACAGAGTCCATAGTTAATCTCTTTTCAGAATCCCTAAAATTGAAAAGATGGCCAAGTGACCTTGTTTCTTCACACTCATTAAATTGGTCCAGAAGAACATCCATTATGGAGTCCATAGTTAATCTCTTTTCAGACTCCTTAAATATGAAAATATTGTCCAGTGATCTTGTCTTTGTCAAACTCATTAAAACGATTTTGAATAGACATTTTTTTGGTACTATTTTATCCTTTTTTTTAGCCGACTAGACTACCTTCGAAAAAGGTACCCCAATGGTGTCTCCTTTTACGCTTTTTCAGACACTCTAAAAATGAAAAGCCACTAATCTTACCTTCTTTGGGCTTGTTAAAATTACATCGAAGGACATTATCATTATGTCTTGTTAATCACATTTTCATTCCTGCATATTTGGCCTAATGTTGGCTCCATGTTGCTCTCAATTGAACCCTCTGAAGCATGCCTTATACACAAGCCTTATAGCACTTTGCCTCTATGTTTTGACATCTTGAACCATCGAGGATTTTTCCCGAGTTTCCTTTTCCTACATATGTCCCCTTGCTTTGGGCATAAGTGTGTTCCTAGCGCTTGGAACTAGTATGTTTGTGACACTTGATACTCCTTTGTAACATAGCATTCTTTTATTCTTTTTCAAGGTTCCCAAAATTATTAAAAAAGAAAAAAAAAATCAAATATACCCCAAAAAGAGGAAGGGAAAAATATTTTCTTTTTTGTTGACAACATAATGAGTCTCCTTTGGACAAAGCAAATCCTTCTGTTTGTTCATCAAGCCCTAGGATTCAATATGACCTTAGGAAGTTGTTCTATCTACATAGAGTTGTGTCCTCCTCCATTTGGTTATCCTTCCAAACATTTGGAGAGTTCGCGTTGCCTCCTGCATCGTGAACTTATGTCAATGCCATGCTTCTTGAGTCTCATTTTTTTCATTCTTTCATCCAAGGGAAGTTTTACTAAACTTGAGTCTACCCTTCTACAATTTGTCTCTTGTCCTCATGCTCGACCACCCCAAACAACCAATCAAGTCCTTTCTCAAAATCAATGAAGTTCTCTACCTGATCACTGAGATCCCCTTGTCTGTTCCTGATGAGCCATCTAAGACCTCTGGGTAGTGAATTCATACATCGATATTACACTCCTACCCGAGTTTTGAATATTTTGAAGTTGTTGATTGAGCTCTGAAGACCTCATCTCCAGCCATCAAGCGTCATTGGATTCTTGAAGATGGATAATATACATGTATATCTTTTGATTTTGAGATGTAGATCCACTGTTTACTTCTCGCAACTAAACTTTATATAATTATATGACATGGATCTGCAATGCATTGATTGGTAGCCATGATTTTATTTCATCCCGAGCATGGGTATGCCCGCCTCGGTGAGACAAATTGTTATTTTGCAGATGGAACCTCCTCAAATTTGGTCCTTGGGCTCACTCGCTCTATACATTAGTGAATATTTGTAATGTGTTTCAGCCATCAGATGATCTTTTGACCTCACACATTAGGGGGAATCTGTTATAACCCTAAACTACACCAAACATGCATACCTGGCATCAGGACATCTTACCTGTTATCTTTGCCAAGACATAATTGAACAACTCTTCTAAAAAACATTGTTTTGAAGGTGTACACACCCTACAACACTATTGTATGCGTAAACACTCTTTCTGCACCACTACAGCCCACATACACTCACAAAAAATCTTGAAAAATTAAAATTGAAAATGGATACGGGTTTCTGAGTTGTTACTTAACCGTTTGACCTCCCATAGCCAGTCACCCCAATCGTTACTATCTCATTTGGCCTATAAAATAAGGTGTTGGGGCCCCATTCCAAAAAGAATCATGAGAGCATAGAAACTTTGCCCATTTCAATACTCCCCCATTGCCCCAATATTTTTCAACCACATTGTGAGTTTGAGCCAAAATTCCTTCTTCCTCCTTTGCAAATCCTTGCCATTTCCCTAGAGAGAACTAAAGAGGAGAAGAACATGTGGAAGTAGTTGGTGCATGGTGAAGAGGAGCCCAGGACCAAGTTCGAGGAGCAGTGTCAGTCTCGTTGTAAACGACTTTTTGTGAGATTAATATAAAGAAGTACTTTTTCCATCCCGCCAAATGATGTCTTAAATATTTATGATTTGTTTATTTATTTATTGATGGATTTATTGATTTATTAATTTCTTGGTTATGATGTCTAACCCACTAATCCATACATAGAATGCATGCTTGTAGTTTCTTGTTTGTCTTTTGGTGAATGCAGGTCAACCTTGGGAGAAGACTTGCAGTCAGGAAACAACCAAGTGCAAAGGGATCGACATTGGACATGGAGTTTAAGGTATGCCTACCAGATCCCTGTACTTTGTCTTTTATGTGTGATTGTGGGATAACGTCGGGATAGTTGATAAAAAGCAGGAGACTTTAGATGGTTAACTCTACCTACATTTTAGAACCCTGGTGTAGTCCATAGAGGGGTTTTCCTGCTATAGCAATGGCAACCAAGACATGGTTTTCAAAACCATGGGAAACAAACTAGTAAATGGTTTTCACAACGAAACAGTAAATTGGGAAAAACAAGACATGATTTTAGAAACCATGGGAAGCAAGCAATAAATGGTTTTAAAAACCACAGACATGAAAAAATTATGGAAATTTAATTCTATAGGATAGAAAATTATTTGGGAATTATTTTTATTCAAATATATTGTTCCCAAATATTTAATGAGAATATGGATAAATGGAATTAGATTTGAATTATTATAAGTGAAATTTCCAAGAGAATCTGGCAAAGGAAGGAGCTGAAGTGTCAAAGGAATCGACATATGGATCATGAAATGTTTTTCTGGAAAATGTCATTTGTAATCATTGTACTCAGTTTTAGAAGCTGAAATATTTCAGTTCAACTATTGTAATCAGTTTCTAACTAAAGGAACTCGAATTGTATAAGTATTAGGATTTCCCAATGTATTAATGGTTGGCAGAAGTGCAATGGAACCTTTTAGCTGTTTTATGAACTCAATTGTAAATTTCTGGAGCTGAATTGAATGGATATGCAAAAGCTTTTGAAGTCTCTATGAAAAGATTCTAATGGTGGTGATATGAGTTTTGTCTCCTTTCATTGTATGTATTTCCTGTGTTCTTTAATTCCATTTGCATTTTCTTCTATTTAAATTGGATAGTTAAAAGATCAGAATTCATCTTATGATTCTCCCGGCTTAAGCGATTTAAACTGTGTAATTTTATTCCTAACTAATTCAAAATTCATTTCAGTAATTCTTTGATGCAGTTACATGTTTTCTCCTTCTTCCAACACTCTGCTTAAATACGAATTTACAACTAAGATTCATTTCCACATTTACCCTTTATCCTCTAGAGAGTTCTACTGGCCAATCATTGTTTTCATTCACTTTCAAAATTTTGACTCCATGGCCCTAAGTGACCATCCCCTTCCTTTCCAACAACTTTATAAAAAAAACCCCAAAACAAACCAAATCTAGCCAATGATTTGAAAATAAATAGAAAGTGACACAAGGGAGCCCTCTTTGAGTTGAGAAGGATAGTGCCCATCTCTAAAGCTGGTTGAAACAGTTACCTCTGTCATTTTTCTATCAGTCAGACAAAATTTACAGAGTGCTAACATTCTAGCGTCACTGTCGTGGTCGAAATTGAAAATTTGTTCCTAGGAAAGAATGACATGGTTGAGTTCTAAGGTATGAGAGCAGCAGACACTTAGGCACATATTCGTTGTATTCCTACTCTAGCGACTCTGCACATCAAAAAATCCATTTGAAGGTGATTACATTGGTAGAAGAATCCAAAAATTTAAATTTTCACTGGCGACTCCACTGTCCAAAGACTCAGTAGTCTAAATATTTTAATGATGACTCCACTGCTCCAAGATGGATTACAGATATGCAAGGTATGCTCCAATGAATCTCTCTCATATTCTTGGCTTTCCAAATCGCATTCCTCACATAGATGGAAAAAATATTTTCCTAAATTTGAATATGGGAAAGGAAATGATGCTACCTTGCACTTGATTAGATTTCACATGCACATATGTAAGATGGAGGTTGAATTTCATGAGGATTTTTTAATGAAAATTTTTATGGCTACTCTAGAGGGGAAAGCAAGATTATAGTATGAAGGTTTAAAACCAAGCAACTTATACTCTCTTAAGGATTTCCTCGTAACATTCTTTAATCATTATGGAGAATCTAATCCTTCATTCTTGGTCTTTGAATATGGTTGTAAATTTTGTGAATATTTCATTAAGTACCTTGAATTTTTTTTTGGTGATGAAGAGTGTATGAATGATGAAATCATAGAATCCATTTATGAATATTCATCCCAACAAAAAATAGTAGCTCCTCTGGCTGAAGATGAAGATGATCAAGAAGTTGTTCTTAAAATTCATTTTCCTTCTCCTGAACTTGATGAAGATATTCAACAAGATTTCCAACAAGACAAAGTGTTTCAAAGTTGTCTTTCTTCCCCTGTGAGTGATGTGGTTGTTCAAATTATAAGTGGCCTAGAAATGGATGAGGATTCAGAAACTGCATTTATGGAGACTTCAAGAAGTGAACAAAAAAATGACATAGAGTTTCAGGAAAGCAACAAAATAGTGTATGCCACTTTTCAATCAGAAATACAAAAAGATAATGAAGAGGCAGTTGTTTTATTTGATTCATTTGAAAATCATGGTTTTGAAAATGCATCCATGGGCACTCTAGACTGTGAAATAGTTCATGCTGATATCTTTTCACATTTGAAAGGGGACTATGAACAAGAACTTATTTCCATTCATTCATTTAAAAGTCAAAATGACAGTCCTCAAGAAAATTTCTAGAAGGTTAATAAAACCAAACCAAAATTGTTTGATAAACAAGAGGATAGTATTGATACACATAATATGGCTATCATATTTGAATATGTTCAAGAATGTATGAATGTTTTTGTTGATATGCATGGAAGAGTAGACAAATCTATTTCTTCCATTTCATTTGAAAATGTTCTAAGAACAGAAGAAATAGAGAAAGAACAATAAACACTTATGAAAGAGGCTTGTCTTTATGTTTTTGTTCATCAAGAAGAAATGATTTTTCATGGTTTTCAAGATCATGTGGACCCTATTACAGTCATCAGTGAAGGAGGAATTTGTTTCATTCGTAAGCTCATATTTTGGATTCAATTTTTGTTTTTAGATGGCATCTTTTACATTTGTCTGCTTACTTAAGAAAAATGTGATCAAAGGAAAATCGGGAAGCCAATTGCTTGATTGGCTGCATTGGCACTTTAGCATCACTTGATTGAGTATTCATTTCAATGTTTTTAGGGTAGGTAGGAGTGTGCGAATAATCTTGTTGGTCAAGCATTTTTCAATTTGGATTTCCAGTAGTGTGTACAGTCAGATTTCAACGATGTATTCAGTGTTCAATATCTAGTTGAGAGCAGAGTGCAAAATTTGGTTTTCAGCATACACTGGTGATAGGTCGAAGTAAGGTACACACACATGTTTTGGTAGCATCCCAATGGATCAGGAACTAGGTCTACAATTTATTTTCTACCTCACTGGGAGGATAGCATCCCCATTTGGAGCCAATGTTATCACATGCTAATTTGCATTAATTTTTCCAAAGAATCTTGTCCTTGTGCTATCTTTCTACTTAGATTTAAAAAAAAATTCACTAGCTCCGTTAAGCTCCCATCACTTAAATCCTTCACTCAACTGATCATCCAAAATAGTCATGTCCTCCATGAGTCAAAAAATTAGCAAATATCCCAAACCTATACCTAGCCTAAATTCTTACCTAAATCCCTTGGTTCCATCACTTCATTCATTTTTACACTTATTATCATATTCCCATTGAAAATTACAAATATCCATTTTATTAAGATTAAGCACCCTTATCCTATCCACAAAGTGATGTGATAATCCTCATATTCCCAAAGTCCTTAGAAAATAGAAAAGGGTTTTTTATGATTAATATAAATATTTTTATATTAAAATATTTATATTAATATTTGATCCAATATTTAATTTATGGCATCACATCAAATAATGGGAACAAATCTCAATTTATAATGTGCAAAATTCGAAGGGTGGATGGAGGGCGCACATACATATCAGGCAGAGAACTAGCGCGGAGGTTAATTATTTGAAGGTGGGTCAATATTTGGAACGAGGTTTTTGGTCGGGGAGGCATGTCCTTACATGATGAATATTGGGGGTAAAAGTGGTGTGGAGTAAACCACTCCATCCCAAGCCCAAAATAATAAATGAAATCATTTATCATATGGATTATGTGTGACATTTTTCTAGGAGTGTGTTTCAATAATAATTATGGAATTTCCAATAAATGAAATTCTTCCTCACTGTGAAATTGGTTTACAGAGGTAAAATTAACATTTTACAAATTAAAGAGATTAATGTTTATTTCCATGGAAAATAATTAAATGGGAAGATGCACGTGAAAGGAAGACTTGGATAATTTTTTATCCAAAGGTTTTACAGAATTAAAAGAAGAGGATTAAAAATGTTTTACCAAATATGGCAACCAAGACATGGTTTTGAAAACCATGGGAAACAAACCAATAAATGGTTTTCACAGTGAAAGGGTAAATTGGGAAAAACAAGACATGATTTTCAAAACCATGGGAAGCAAGCAATAAATGGTTTTAAAAACCACGGGCATGAATTAAATTATGGAAATTTAATTCTACAGGATAGAAAAATATTTGGGAATTATTTTTATTGAAATATTTTATTCCCAAATATTTAATGAGAATATGGATAAATGGAATTATATTTGAAAGAGAATAAGTGACTTTTAAAAGAGAATGTGTAAAAGGAAGGAGTTGAAGCATCATAGGAATCGACAGTTGGATCATGGAACACTTTTTTGAAAACTGTCATTTGTAATCATTGTAATGAGATTTAGAAGATGAAATGTTTCATTTTAGCTATTGTAATCAGTTTCTAACGAAAGGAACTCGAATTGTATAAGTATTAGGGGTTCCCAATGTATTAATGGTTGGGAAAAGTGCAAGGGCACCTTGTAGTTGTTTTCTGAACTCAATTGTAAATTTCTGGAGTTGAATTGAATAGATATGCAAAAGCTTTTGAAGTCTCTATGAAAAGATTATAATGGTGGTGATATGAGTTTTGCCTCTTTTCATTGTATGTATTTCTTGTGTTATTTAATTCCATTTTTTTTTCTTCTGTTTAAATTGGATAGTTAAAAGATTAGAATTCATCTTATGATGCTCTCGACTTAAGTGACTTAAACTGTGTAATTTTCTTCCTAACTAATTCATAATTCATTTCAGTAATGCTCTGATGCAGTTACATGTTTTCTCCTTCTTCCTACACTCTTCTTAAATACGAATTTACAATTTAGATTCATTTCCTTGTTTAGCATTTATCCTCTGGATATTTCTACTGGCCAATCATTCTATTCATTCAATTTCAAAATTTTGACTCCATATCCCTAAGTGACCATCCCCTTCCTTTCCAACAACTTTATAAAAAAAACCCAAAACAAACAAAATCTAGCCAATGATTTCCAAAGAAATATCAAGTGACATGAGAGAGCCCTCTCTGAGTTGAGAAGGCTAGTGCCCAACTCTAAAGTTGGTTAAAATAGTTACTTCTATCATTTTTCTATCAGCCAGACAAAATTTACAGAGTGCTAATAGATGTCACTAATGGTCTCATTTATCTCACCTTATGGTCTCCTCCAATGTTTTGGGATCATCATATTGTATTTTTTCACTGATGAATGATGGCAATCCACTCAAATACCTCTGAATCTTAATTGTCTCATCCTTAATGAAAGAAACATACTTCAGGAATTCTAAAAATCTTATTTCATATTCATCTATGGTCATACTCACAAGCTTAAGTTCAAATAACTCTTTCATTTTCTTATCATAGTATCTCTTAGTCAAGTATTTATTTTGAAAATAATTCTTAAATTCCCTCCAAGTAACACTTTTCTCTTTAATGTGTTGCACCTGCACAAGTTTATCCTACCACATGGATTCCTTTCTCTTGAGTTGATAGATGGAAATTCTTCCTTCTGTATGAGAAGCATAATTATGCAATTGAAAATAATTTCTCATGCCCAACAACCATGTCTCTACATCTTCATCATTCTTGTGCTCACCATCAAATGTAGGAGGTTTGATTTTTTTCATTTCTCCTCGTAGCTCATCCACCCCAGACCTCTTATGCTTCCTGACAGGGGATGGACTTGATGTAAGGTCCTCTCTAACAGAACCTAAAATTTAATAAATTTAAACATTAAATTTCTTTCAATGTATAAGCAATTTCATTAATCAACATATAAGCATATTCAACAGCATGATGATAACCACATAATACAGCATAATAATATTTATGAGCATATTATAATCAATTTCATAACACAGAAAAATAATGAAATTTCATACCTCTAACTGATGCTACTGTTGTCCCCAACTTTGCTTGATGCACTGCCCAAAACCGTCTAACCACCCAGCCAACTAGGAATAGAGTCTCTCTGGCTGTAAGGATTCCTGGCCCTTGAGCCCAAAAATCCCAACAACCGATTCTCCCCTATGACGGACCCCCAAACTCCAAACCAAAAAAAACATACAGTCCCTAATATCAAAATAAGGCTTCCTTTCCCCAAAAACCAATTTTTTTTTCTCGAATTCCTCTTCCCCCTCATATCCTCCTTCCCATTCACCACCTCCTCGCTTCATTCAATGCCATCCACCTTATCCCTCCATTTAATGCCTTATCCCTCCATACGTTAAGCTTTCTATTAAATAAATTAAAAATTATTAAACTTTTAATTCGTTACCCAAACATTAAATGAGTTAATTAATTAATTAATTAATCAACATATATTAAACAACAATTAATTAATTAATATTATTAATAAATAATCATTATTTAACTAATATACATTGGGACAGTTAATTATTTAATTAATTATACTTGATAAACCTTAAGCAAGTATTTAATTAGGGTTGTTACATACACCCACCCTTCGGGAAACTTCATCTCGAAGTTAAAGTATTTTATGATACAAGGGAAAAGAAACATGGTTCACACATTCATAACAAATAACCGACATTATTAGTAAGTAAGTCAAGAAAACTCATACATACTATTGTACATGTGCAAGAAATGCATGTGTAGCTAATACATACAAGTCTCGTTCATGTACTAATATCAATAACTATCATCTCTATAGTAATTTCCATATGCATCCAATCCATTCAACAAGACTATTCATTTTATAAAAGACAATAAACCAATCAAATGTTTGTGAAATCCTTTAATTACAATTATCTAGATCAACAATGTTATTTAGACAATTGTAGTTTAGTTACATAATTATGAATATTCATATATATCCATTTTCTTTTCAGAAGGAAAAACAATAAATTCCACCATAAGACAAATCTCCATACACTTTCAACTATTTCTACTCATCCTTCCTCCCTAACTTACTTCCATCTTCCATTCCTATCCTTCCTCTACTGGACTATCTTGGAGCGTCAACTATATTGACCTAACTCCAAATAGAACCCGTAAGCGGAAGTGCCACTATCTTGACCAAGCTTCCCCAACAGGAAACTGACAGTCATCATCACACGTCTAGGGGAGCGTGAGCTAACAGCGTCCTCCCATGACACTAGGTTTTAGAGGATACACAGTGGGAAATTCCTCCACCACTCCTAACAGGACTAAGGTCAACACCCTACAATGGAATATACAGTGGCACCATGTTGCTGGGAGTCTTGTCATCATTTATTCCGTTTTGGGCAGTTTAACCTCCTGAAATCCTACATTGGTCCACATATCATAGTAATGTATCAAAACCAATATAATTTCACATACAAAGATTCATACCATATTTTTTCTCGATCAGTGGTCACGACATCCACATTCATTATCATTATCCCTTGGCTATTTCATAGCCCAATGACCTAAGATTAGTCTGTAACACAAACTCATACGCATCTATGCATTATTATCATGTAATTGCATACAACTAAAATCTCAATTCAATATCCCCATACCAACAACTTTAACATCAAATTTTTCAAGTTAGAAATAGATCTCATAATATCCCATAATATCCCTATTAGATTCTGAACAGTCCTATAAATTTAGGTGAAAACTTTTTCCCCTTCCCAAACCGAATTGTACTCTTATTAGGCCTGATATGAATGTAAACCTGATCTCCCACTTTATAACTTTGATTAGTCCTATGTGCATCTGCATAACTTTTTTGTCTATCCTGTGCTTCCTTTAGTCTCTGCCTAATCTAAATCACCTATTCCTCCATCTCTTGAATCAATTCTGGCCCAACTGTTACTTGGTCTTCTAAAATTTCCCAACTCAATGGTGTTCTGCATGGTCTTCCATACAGAGCTTCGTAGGGTGGCATTCTGATGGAGCTATGAAAACTGTTATTGTAGGCAAACTCTACCAAAGGTAGGTACTTCTCCCAATGGGTTTGATTAACCATGACATTCATCATAAGCATGTCTTCTGTGAATTGATTTACTCTCTCAGTTTTCCCATCTATTTCAAGATGATAAGTTGTTCTTAAGTTCAACTCAGTCCCCAATGTTGACTGCAAACTTGTCCAAAACCTAGAAGTGAATTTGGAGTCCCTATCTGAAATTATCTTCTTAAGTATCCCGTGCAAATGGATGACCTCATTTAAAAACACGCGTGCCCCATCAGTAACATCGTAAGTGTCTCTAACCGGAATAAAAAGAGCACTCTTGGTTAACTTATAAACTATCACAAGAATGGCATTGTGTCTATGAGATGTGAGCGGAAACCCCACTACAAAATCCATAGAGATGACTCCCCATTTGCACATAGGGACATCATGTGGTTGTAGGAGGCCTATAGGGTGATGGTGATCAGCTTTCACTTGTTGACACTCTAGGAATTTGGCGATGAAATGGACTACATCATGCTTCATGCCTACCCAGAAGAAGAGTTTCCTCATGTCTGCGTACATTTTCTTCACCCCTGGATGCACACAATAAAGTTCTCTATGGGCTTCCTTCAGTATGATGCTTCGAATATCCCCTCTTTTAGGGAGTTACGTCCTTCCTCGATATCTCAATAGTCCATCTACTTCTAGACTATATCATTCATACTTTGGATATAATTTCCTTCCACTCTAGAGGTTTGAGGTAACCTTTAAATACCAACTGTCTCCAAGGAGTTGTGTCAACACACGTTCCCTCAGATTGACTTTTAAGGGTACCAAGGAGAAGACACGTGGTCTCCTACTCAAGGCATCTGCGACCACATTCTCTTTTCCTTTGATGTATGAAATACCAAAATTGTACTCACTCATAAACTCACTCCATCGCCTTTCGCTGGCATTCAGATCCCTTTGAGTGAAGGGATGTTTTAAACTTTGATGGTCCATTTTGAGCTCAAAGTTTCACCCTACTAGATAGTGCCTCCAAAGTTTTAGAGCTAGCATTACAGTTTCCAACTCTAAATCATGAGTATCATAAAGTTCCTCATGTTTCTTCAACTTCCTTGACGCATAAGCTATCACTCCCCCATCCTGCATTATCACAAGCCCCAACCCTTGCTTTGAGGCATCCATGCAGACTGTGAAGTCCTTTTCCATATCCGACACTCGTAGAATTGGTGCACTAGTTAGTAACCTTTTAAGCTCTATGAATGCACTATCACATTATTCTATCCATTCGTACCTAACCCCCTTATGCTGAAAAGTGGTGATGGGTTTCACTATTTTAGAGAACCCTTCCACAAATATCCGATAATAACCTGCTAGCCCCATGAAGCTTCTTACCTCATGAGCATTTTTTGGCACTGGCCACTCCATAATGGCCTTTACCTTTTCTGGGTCCACAACGATTCCTTCACCGGAAATGATATGACCTAACTAGTGAATTCCTTTCTGGAAGAAGGAAAACTTTGAAAACTTCCCATACAATTTGTTCTCTCTAAGGAAGGACAACACCACTCGCAAGTGTTCCTCATGTTCTCTTTCGTTCTTGGAATAGATGAGGATGTCATTTAGAAAGACTTGTACAAAATGGTCTAAGTACTTCTGGAATACTCCATTCATGAGGCTCATGAATACTATTGGCGCATTGGTCAATCTGAAAGGTACTACGATGAACTCATAATGTCCAAACTGAGTTCAAAAGGTAGTTTTAGGAATATTGCCTTCCGTAATCCTTAACTAGTGATACCCTGATCACAAATAAAATTTTAAGAATATCGCTGCTCCTTTCATCTGATCAAAGAGGTCACCTATTCACAGCATTGGGTACCTATTTTTCACTATAGCATGGTTCAATTCCCTGTAATCTATACACAATCGTAAGGAACCATATATCTTCTTTACAAAAATTACTGGTGCACCCCAAGGTGAGATACTAAGCCTTATTAGCCCTAATTCCAGTAGTTCTTTCAACTGCATTTACAACTCACAAAGTTCTGGCACTGTTCTTCGATACAGAGTCTTGGAAATTGGCTCTACACCAGTTTTTAGCTCAATAGTAAAATCAAGCTCCCTCTCAGGAGGTAACCCTGGTAACTCATTAAGAAAAACATCCTTAAATTATGACAAAACTGGGTATTGATCCAAGGAGGGTCCCTTCCTTTCATTCACTACTTCCAATACATATAGTTGACACCCTTGCCTCAAGCATCACTTAAAATTCATAGTAGAGATAAAGCGTAATGACACCTTTCTCCACACACCTTGGATCTCTACTGGCCTTCCTTCATTGTCAACACAAAGCACCCTTTTTGTGAAACAATCTATCATAGCTCAATGCTTCTAACCAATCCATTCCAATGATTAGGTCATATGCCCCAAGAGTAGTAACATATACCTTCAACCTGGTAGTACACAATCCTAGGTCTACTATACAATTATCAAAGCTAGGTCCTACCACTTGTTTTTCCCCCAAAGCCATATCGACTTGTTTAAAGTCATCGTGCTCGTAGGATTCCAACCCACTCTTTTCTAATGCAAATGGTGAAATGAAACTATCCATAGAACCATAATCAAATTAAATATTTACATTGATATGATTTAGCGTACATGATGAATCCACCACCGTGGATTGATGTTCTACCTAGCGATTATTAACCATTGTGTAAATCTGGTGGCTGCTACTTGCTCTTCCCATCGGGGCCTTTCCTTCTCTATGCACAAATCCTGATTGTAACTCTAGGCAGTCATGTTGGTAATGGGGTCCTCCACATCCCTAATAGGTAACACAATATTGAACCTACACACTGTTCTGTGACTGTCTCTGAAATGATTTCCTTCCCCTGGAACCCCTGCCCATACTAGTTGTTCCCTGAGATAGCCATGGACCTACCTGTGTCGGTGATGAATGAGATGTTTCACTCACTACCATTGAAATCCCTGTGGCTACTATCCTTGGTGCGACTCTATTACCACATGGAGGTGGCCTTGAGCCCCCTCCCCTAGGAAATGTCTTAGGGGCCTTCCCCACAAATCCAAGACGATGTGTAAAGGTCGATCTCATACCTCCGTTTAAGTTCATGTGTTCCTCCACATAACGTGAATTTTCCACTACTTCTGCTACTAAAGACGGTTTCCACATCCGCACCATATCCCTTATCTTAGGGTTTAACCCATAGACAAAGCATTCTGCTTGTCGTTGGTCATTATCCATGTATGAAACATATTTGACCAATTACGTAAGCTTGATCTCATATTCTTCTACGGTTATGTTTCCCTGTACTAGAGCATGAAATTCTCCCACCAGTTGTTCCTTGTAGAAATATGGTAGATATTTTCTTCGGAACCTCTCCTCGAAAAGTTCCCAAGATACGATGTCCGGGGTAATATGCAGTTGCCTTTCCAAGTTGTCCCACCTGTTCAAGGCACTGTCTCTCAACTGAAAAATTGTTATCTTTTCCTTTGAAGTGGAAGCATAGTCTCTTAAGGAAAAACACCTTGTCATGCCTTCCAACCATGCCTTGGCACGTTCACTGGCATGACCCCCGACAAACTTCGGAAGTTTGATCTTCTGGAGTTCTCTAGTGATGTCTTCAGGTGGAGGTCCTCCCCCTAAATCCCTCGAAACTTTTGGATTACCCATTCCAGATGGTGGGGGCTCCACTTTGATCCCTTCTAGTTAATGCCCCTTTAAAGTCTCATTTATGGCCTCCAGAGAGCGCAGTATGAGAGCTATTTTAGGCGATGGTGTTTGCAACGCTGGCAGTCCGTATGAAGATGCCCCTCTGCCTCGATTTCCTTGAGTCCTAACCATCCTGTATAATTTAATCTTCATCAACCAAAGTTGTCAGGGTGAGTTCAAGGATGTTTCACATTTGTGCAACTTAAACTAGAAAACAGGGTTAGGCGTGAGTTTTGTTTTTTACTTGTCTTTAAACAAACATTACTCTCTTTAGGAGAGGTGGCTAGGTTAGGGTTAAAGTGTCTAAGCTTCATATCTTTGCCTAAGAAAACTACTAACTCCCTTGCCTGGTAGCTTTGCTAGCATTTCACTATACTCACCAATTTCTCTAACTTACCTTCCTAGTGCGCATGAAGCCCACCCCTTTGTTGATGGGCGAAATTGACCATCCGTCAACTGGGAGAGTGGAACCGGTCCGGGGTTGTCTAAATAACCCAAGTTGTTTGGAATGGACCACCCTGACGAGTTTAACGGCTCCGTTGGCCGCTCTAAGGTCTCCTAAGAAAACCAGAGAGAAATGATCTGAGCTAAAAAATCTTACTAAACTAAATAAAACAAACTAAACTATAATTGAGTACAAGAAAACTAACTAAAATAAAGGAAACTAGAAACTAATAAAGCAAACTAAACTAACTATAAACTACTAACTATTATATATACAAGATACTAATTATGATTATAATAACTCAAATCAACTACTTAATTATCAGTTATGATATTCCCTATTCACAAATGTACACTATGGACAACCTACATATTTGATTAAAACCTGCAAAACTCATGTGTTCGCTACCCTAAGACAGCCAAGGATCTCTTTTTTTATTTTTGTATTTATGAAAAGGAAATACAAACTACTGAAATTAAACAATCTAATATAATTACTGAAATTAAACAATGTAATATAAATCTAACTAAGATTGTATCTAAATTAAACTACTTAATTGAAACAGTAAACAACTAACTAATTGACCTGGAGACACTCCAAGTCTGCCCTGTGTATGATTGCTTCTTAAGCTGGTTGGAGGAAGAAATTCACACCGTTTCGTCCTTAAGCTTCTCGTAAATGATCATCTACGCTGCTTCTTGAAGTATGTTACAGGACAAACAAGACATAAAAGAAAATCATAACAATTTTCTGATTATAAACTCCTGCAAAAGGGAAACCTATTGTCCAGCAAACTTATATATAACAATTCAATTTATGAAGAAGACAAAGCTATCATTCACAAACTGAACTAACAATTGTTATGTCTTTTA
>ML783242.1:430057-463887 GCA_009831015.1 Picea engelmannii | reverse complement strand
AAATCATGCCAAGAATCACGACGTAACCCCAATTCATAAACAAAAATCATTTTAATCAACCCCACATGGAAGAGGCTGGTGTCAGCCTGGCTACGCTTGTACCTTTTAGCCATTTTGAACAAACTTCGGTGCAGATAGTGCGGCATACCAAGTTCGAAACCCATAAAAACTATTAATAAACGCAGGTGAAACAAGAAAATGAACCCGTACCTTCCTTCACAAGTAACGAATTGCTTGATAATCATCAAGAGATCATACCAGCGGGGTTTCAACATATTTGCAGGCAAACCTCTGTCGCATGAGTTCACTGTGCGAGATTGGAACAGTAATGTCCACGGGACATCATCTACCTTACAACTTTTTGACCATTTTTGTCCCTTGGAAGGCAGGCTGGTTGCCGAGCTAAGAAACTGTTCAGTGATTTCAAGTTGGACATCTCCAACTTTGGTTCAACAGCCATCAAATGATAACGCAAATTGCCGAGCCACAGTGAAGTTATAACCATCGAACTTCCTTATGAAAGCGAGCCACCCATGATTTTCCAGGTCACTATACGCACCATCAAACGTCAACAGTTCTTGGCATCCGTTGGGCTCGGCCCTTACGATAGGAGCCACGGCTTCTGTACATGGTAGGATTTGAACTAAACGAAACAATGCACAGAGTCAAAAAACGATAGGGTTTGACAGCTTCAGCACTCGAAGAGACCGGAATTAACTGCGTTCATGTGAAGGTGGTGGGATTAACACCGCCATGAATTGTATTAATGACTGAGTACAGTGTTGTTATAATCATAATCGTTTAAACCATACGTATCGGCCAAAAAATAGGTGAATCATCATATCAACGTGCCATTCATCCGAATCAGAACCAACACGATATGTGATAATCATGCGCCAAGTGTTAAGTTTAATTCAAAACAATATCAAACACTAACCATCGATCCATCGTATCAATCAAACGTTTTTTTAAACCAATGTCAATTAAATCATGCCAATACATAGTTTGAAACTATTGATCGTTCCATGTGATATCAATTCAAAACAATGTACCAAGCATCGATTTATGAAATTGAAATCCAAAAGATTTAATCAAAGTGCCTTTGTGAAACTTAAACCATTTCCATACCTCAAATCGACCTTATAAATTTACCAATTCATTCGTTGCACATTAAATGTTTACATTTCAAAGTTTTTTAAACATTGCAATCAAAAAAATCTCATATAATCAATGAGTGAAGAGCCCATAGCAATAAGGATGAAAGCATATAAGACCAAAATCAATCACGACTTTTATAGAATCCAATGTAGCCAGTAAATCTTCATGCTCGACAGCTTGGTAATCAAATAGATCCAAATGCGCAATCAAGGTAAGAGTATGCTAAAGGACATAAAAAATCTTTGGCAGTCATGTGATAAACCAATGATCAAGTGTCTTTTGGAAAAATCGATAAAAGGCAACGACAGTCCAAACAATGAAAGAGGTGTTTTCACACTTTCAGTTGTGAAAATCGAATCGAAACCAAATTGCAATTGTCGCAAAAAACTAAACAAATGTCTAGTAGCATGATGCGACAATGATTTGTCATTAACTAGACAAGAGGTGTCGGCATCTTTTTTTAGAGTAATTAAAAAAATGAATTGGCTTCCAACACCCTTCCGCTTATCTCAGTCTAAGTTCTTGACTTTTCACTAAAAACAAATTAATTAGTCGCTTTAACTAGTTTAAATTTAAACATGAATCATAAATTTAAATATAATTTAAACTATTATATTTTAAAACATAATAATGTTAAAACATAATAATAATAATGTATTATTAATTAAATGTTAATCATGTTTATAATGTTTTAAAAATGTTTTTTTTTTGTTTGTTTTACTTCAAACTACTATTTAAAACACAATACATTAAAATTTAACCCCCAAAAATAAAATAAATGGTAATAACAAAATATATGTATATAATAAAATATAATATAATATAATAATAAAAATAAAGAAAGAAAGAAAAAAAAATTCAAAGAATTTTATCATGGGTAGTGGGTCCTCACATGAGGCCCACGTGCCCTCCCGGGCTCTTATTTCTACCTAAAACCCTAATTTTCCCTTGCTCCTAGTGATTTCTTAATCCTTCCAGATCGCCTTTGCTCTGCAGCTGGAGGCCGAGGTTTTTTATTTTATTTTATTTTTAATTTTATTTTTAAATTTAAATTTACTTCAAACTACTATTTAAAACATAATACATCAAAATTTAACCCAAAAAAATAAAATAAATGGTAATAACAATAACAATATATATATATATATATATATATATATATATATATAATAAAATAAAATATAATATAATATAAGAATAAAAATAAAGAAAGAAAGAAAAAAAAATACAAAGAATTTTATCGTGGCCAGTTGGTCCTCGCATGAGGCCCATGTGCCCTCTCGAGCTCTTATTTCTCCCTAAAACCCTAATCTGCCATTACTCCTAGTCATTTCTTAATCCTTCGAGACCGCCTCTGCCTCTACAGGTGGAGGACGAGGTTTTTTTTTTTTTCTCTATTTTGAAAGGCGCCATGGCTGGAGGTCTTCAAGCCTGAGCATGGTAGCCAAGTCTCTGATACCTCATTTTTTTTTACTCTAAATATTCTTATATTATCTCTCATTTTTTATTGGTCGGCCATTTCGGCGTTGTGTTGCAGGCTCTTGGCTTGGTTTGGGTGTCGACTTGGCTACCGGTCGTGGGTTCAAAACCCATGAGCCCCCACTCATTCTTTTTTTTTTTTTTAAGTTGGGCCTGTGTGTAATACACTGTGCCTAGTGTAATACATCGTGCTTGGACGCATAGTGCCAAAAAACCTTCTTTCATGGTCTGGCCTAGCCTAGCCTTGGTGTTGGTTTTAGCGCGTAGTGCAATGGGACTTAGTCCCCTATTCCTCATGGCTCTTTCTCATGACCCTTCTTGCATGTGGCTTGGTGCCCTACTCTTGGGCTCTTTGCGTTGGCTTGTGTGGTGCGTGGTGTATGTTAGTTTCAATGATATGTGTGTCTGGAGTATTGTATATGGCATTTGGCCCTTGGGCCAATAATATTTTATCTGTGCCTTTTGGACTGTTGTGTGTGTAGTGCACTGTCATGTGCATAGTGCGTTTCTTTGGCTCCCATCCGTACTCTCTCCTTGGTGCCTCTTGTGAGATAAATTCTGACTTGGTATGTGATATGCCTTGACTCTTGGTTATAGGCATTGTTGCCTCTGATTAAGTTTTATTTATTGGCTAGCCTTCTTGATTCTGTACAACTCTCAAATCATATAGATGGGTAGTTTGTTGAGTGCTCCATTGATTTTAGAATCTTTAGACACGCGGCTCTGTGTAATCAGGGTAATAAATTATGTTTGGATTTTAGCTTAGTTAGTAGGGTGGAGGACTGTATTTGGATGTTAAATCCTAATGTCATCCTTAGGTCGTTGGTTTGAATCTAGCATGTCGGATGTGCTTGGGTAGCTTCGTTTTAGCGCTTGAACACGTTTTCTTTTATTGTAATATATATTATTTGAATTACCTTAGCATTTGCGGTTCTTCTGTAGTTGATTGAAGATCTGCAATCGGGCATGGAGTTGAAGCGATTTTTGAGGAGACCAGGTAAATAAATTATTTCTCATGATAAAGTTTCCATTTAGTTTATTTCCATACTTGTATTGAAAAGGGGTTTGCAAAAATGTTTACACGAAGGATAGATACACAGAGAGATCTCGTTTTGCTGTCAAATTGCTTAATATCGGTTAGAGTAATTTTTCTTTGGTTATATATAATGCATTCTGAAGTTTATGTTCTTATTTTCATAGAAATATGATTAAATATGCATTTCTCATCTCTTCCATCTATAGACGATTCTCTATAATTGAATGTTTAGTGTAGTTTACAATTAAATAGTGCAGTAATATTTCTTGCCTACTCATTGTTTGGAAAATGAAATGATTAATCTCTAGTCATACTAGAATTTTAATAAATTTAACACAAATATATAAATGTTATAAGCTAAAGCCGCTAAGCCTTTAACATCTTGCATTCTAATTTTCTTTACAGATTTTTTTAGCTATAGTTTACTAGATTTATTAGTTATAGTTTATATGAATTTTTTTTTTAAACCTACTAGATTTAAATAAAAATAATAGAAATCAGATTGAAATTGAAGCCAAAATTTTAAGAGGTGAAACATGCTTTGTTTCTTCTTTTTTTTGCTAAATGTGATAAGATCTAAAACAAGTATAAATAAAATCATTCTAATCTTGAAATTGACGCTAGGGTTTTTAAGAGGAATTGACTCGAGGGTTCAAGCGCTAAAATAATGGTTAAGAACATGTGTTTCCTCTTAAGAGGCCAAAGGTTCAAATCCAGAGGGGGTTAGGGTATGTATACCTTCGTAGACTTTACCAGTCAAATCTCTGGGTGGAGGGGGGTCCCTTGTCCCACAAACAAGGGGGTCTCATACACCAATTTGGTGTGCTGGCTTGGCCGTGACCTTAAAAATAGATTATTAGTATTATTAATTATGTATATATTTATTTTATAAATGCCCCCCCCCCCTTTTTNATATATATATATATATATATATATATATATATATATATATATATATATATGTTTTATTGTTTGTTACTTTCAATATGTATAAAATTATACTATTTTCATTTTCAAATGGGAATATTGTTTATATATAGATCGATGTAAAATAAAAATAAAAATTGTTTTTGGCTTGTAGGCTAGGTGGAGCTGGAGCTGGAGCTTTGAGTTTGAGCTTGGCCCTCAGGCCTAGATTTATACCTGATTAAAGGTTTTCAGGGCCCCTTTCTCAAGGTTTTCAGGGCTGATTTCAATATATATCTACCCTAAACAATTTATTCAAGGTTTCAATATAACTAAAAAGAAGTTGTTTAAATTTCTGGGTGGGGTTTGTTTAAATTTCTGGGTGGGTAGGTAGGCCCTTGGCTCCATATTTTAAACCAAGGCTCTGATACCATGTGTAAGGTCCTCTCTAACAGAATCTAAAATTTAACAAACTTAAACATAAAATTTCTTTCAACGTATAAGCAATTTCATTAATCAACATATAAGCATATTCAACAACATGATAATGACCACATAATACAACATAATAATATTTACGAGCAGATTATAATCAATTTCATAACACAGTAGAATAATGAAATTTCATACTTATAACTGATGCTAATGTTGTCCCCAACTTTGCTTGATGCACTGCCTAAAACTGTCTAACCACCCAACCAGCTAGGAACAAAGCCTCTATGGTTCCCTAGCTCTAATATTCTGTAAGGATTCCTAGCCCCCGAGCCCAAAACTCCCAGCAATCGATGCTCCCCTGTGAAAATCCCCCAAACTCCAAACCAAAAAGAACATGCAGTCCCTAATATCAAAATAATGCTTCCTTTCCCCAAAATCCAATTTTTTTTCTTCTCAAATGCATCTGCCCCCTCATATCCTCCTCCCTTCATTCAATGCCACCCACCTTATCCCTCCATTTAATGCCTTATCCCTCCATTCAATGCCTTATCCCTCCATATGTTAAGTTTTCTATTAAATAAATTAAAAATTATTAAACTTTTAATTCGTTACCCAAACATTAAATGAGTTAATTAATTAATCAACATATATTAAACAATAATTAATTAATTAATTAATATTATTAATAAATAATCATTATTTAACTAATATACATTAGGATAGTTAATTATTTAATTAATTATACTTGATAAACCTTAAGCAATTATTTAACTAGGGTTGTTACACTTGAATTGTCATGTGCTCTCTTATTAGAATGCCTTAGGGAGTGAAGGTGATGTTTTCTAACACTTCTTGTTCTTCTTTTCTCATCAGGAGACTCGTGACTTCCTGATTTGCTTGAGCCACTCTCCTTATCCAATTTATTTTCTATTATGTTAAATCTCTGCATTAAATTCATGTTGAAGTCCTCCTGCTACTCCTTGGATTTCATAGGCCTTTCATTATCATCCTTATTGATTTCTACATCCTTCTGCAAATTGTTAATGGTCTCTACCATATTCATGTTTTCATCCCTTCCTTATCCATGTCCATTGGAGTTTGTTCCTTCAATGCTCATATGGAAATCCATCCCTATGATCTACAATTCTTGTATGTAAGCCCCCTGTGCATTTTCCATTTCTCTTCACTCTTTTCTGGTCTTGATCTAATCTAGTTGTTGTTAAATATGCAAAATTTGCAACTAACAGAATTTTGTCAGGCTAACTGTTTCAACAATTTCATGAAAATATGAACCATTTTGTTTCAATAATGCATCAGAATTATTTTTTCTAATTTCCTCAAAATTGAATGCGCATATCAATTTTTTTGGTGGATAATTATATTCTATTGTTCAAGACCTTTCCAATTCCTGCATCCATGCTCAATTCTGAGTCTTGAGCAGAAAATTATTGTTATTTTAAAATTGTCCATTAATTTTTATGTTCACTCTTCAACTTGGTGCAATTATGCACCGTAATTATGCATTTTTGCACCTACTCCATCAGAGTTTTAGTAGGATCTCAAATGGGTTTATTAATATACATATTTTGGACATTCTTTCCAAGTTTCACCTCTTTCTGGGTTTCAGGCTACTAGTTACAACCTGCTGAAGTTCTAGGCCAATTAATGTTTTTGATCTGGAATGCTACATGTACCTTCTTTGTCATATTAAACATTTTTAACATGCCTTGAATTTTAATTCAACTATAGGAATATTATCTATGGTTCAATAGCTTTCCATAGACTAATATCATGCCTCAATCTGATTCCAGAGAAAAAAGTTATGGCCCTTAGAAGTTAGTTGGGCCTTAAAATTTACCCTCCATTGTTTGTCCTGTAACTTCCTCATAAAATCTTTGTTTGATGAATTGTTTACACCATTATAAATATCTCTCCAACATATTTCATTTGAGTTGTATAAACAAAGTGTACTTTGGTACACTCTTTACCTTGGTACACTCAGTTCTCTGGGTTTTTGAGTAGCTAAAAATGTTATTTAGGGCCTCAAAATCGCACTGCAAAAAGATAACCTTGAAATTGTATAAAATGTCATAGAACTTCACTAGTTTTTTGTTGTTGTAGAGAATCCAAATGACTTCGCATGCACAAATTTGAACATGTAAAACCATATTTAGCATTCGCAACAATACCATAAGGTAGTGCATGCTCCGCACACCTATAACCAATGTGGATAATTTCTGTGTTGCACCAATAAATGGTGCGCACTACTTTTTTTTTGTGCACCAACATCCACCACACACAATTTTGGTTCATGCACTAATACCTATTGCGTGCAATTTTTGTGTCAAACACTAATATTCCATGCACATTCATCTCTAAGCATTACACCATGCCAAAGTTTAGTATTCCCCCACCACACACTAGTACTCCACGTGCACCCTTAATTAAATTTTTGCATGACAACATATACCCACATTGCACGTGCACCAACAAAATTTCTTTGCGCTCTGTCAATACTGTGCACACCACGTGCACCATTATTATGTCTGCACTCATTGTGTGTAGAATTATTACACATGTGCCACTCAATTCACACCGCACAATGCTAAATTTAATGTGCACACTTGCACACCATTATTTTCCGCGCATTACCACACTACACCATGCAATGCCAAATTTAAGTGTGCACACCTGCACTCCAATATTTTCCGGGCATTTCCAATTTGTACTGTGCAAAACCAAATTTAAGTGCACAAACCCATGCACCAATATTTTCCACACATTACCACTTTGCACTACGTAGCAACAAATTTAAGTGTGCACACCCGTGCGCCAATATTTTCCACACATTACAAGATTTTCACTACGCATCATGCATTTCTGGTGTGCACACTTGCACACATTCATTTTTTTATGTGCATCGATTCCTTATGAATTCCACTATAGACACCAATTCACCCTGATAACACCAATTCAACCTATGCAACAACAAATTGTTGTTGGTTGACATTCCTAGAACGAATATTTCCCAAACTCAATTCATGAATTGATAATTTTAATCAACTAATCTCACTCCATTTGTCATGGCTTCCCTGTAACTTCAAATTCGACCAATTCCAGGTCTGAATTTGCTAGAAAAGATATTAAATTAGGAATATCTCACTACTTCCAAATTTCTCAATTTCCCCATGAATTTAACAACAAAAATTGGGGATTTTTCCCAATTCCATGCAATTGCTTATAATTTTTACCATGGATGCTCAGTAAATTGAAATTTTTCCACTTCAAAATAAATTCTCTATGAAATTTCACTTCAATTCAACTTTCTCGGCCCATTGAGCCTCAGTGTTGAAAACTGGAGCTATGATACCATATTGTAACATCCCCAACATCCAACTGGGCTATGCCCATTAAAATAATTTGAACTGTATACAAATTAAAAACACATACACACACAAAATCTTGCGGAACTTTATATATATAAATTAAAATAGAAAAATACATTCTGCAAATGCACATATTCATACAGAACAATAATATAAAAACACATGCAACACACACAGGAAAGTCCCAAAAAAATAAATGCATAAATAATAATGCAGCATATAATTTAACACACAATTGACACTTATCTTGGTAAAAATATCACCAACTATGTGCAGAACTTCCACAAACCTCCCATCCTTAGACCACACTACTCATCACTCTCGACAATGGGTCACCCCTAAGCTAGGACTGAAATCCACATGGGTAAAGGGATTCCTAACCAGGCTGATGTATCTCAGACAACAGGAAATACTCCCTCACAGGTGCCAACTCAAACTAACATCCTATATTTCGTCATGCCCCACATGCATGTCCCACCCCATGAAGTGTGCCCCTTCTTTGTTGAATGGTCCTTTGGATGCCCCACTTCCTTTTTGGGATTCAAACATAGGCTAGACAGGAAGTCTTAAATCCTTGTAGTTATAGTTTAGCACCTTCAGGAATCAATTCCAAGAAATTATCTCACCTAGAGATATTTTCTCATGGACCTGACAACCCGCCTCTTCAATCTCCCACGGGCCTGAAAACTTTCTTCTTTAGTCCAAATCCTAAGCTAACTAGTTACAAGTATAGATACTGGTATGGGTATGGGTATAGGTACACTGATAGTAGCAGAAAGGTACGAAGGAAAAATCAATGACTGAGTGAATGATGATGGAATTAATGGGAAAATGAACAAAGTCCAAAATATATGTATGCATGTTCCCAACTTGACACTTTTCATGTTGAGAGCTACTTTGGTCCACTTGTCCCCATCGTTAGAACTTAGTATAAAATAATTATCCATACTTTATACTTTAAGGAATATTAATATAATATTCATTTTTGTCTTAAGCTCCCTAGATTAGCCCCTTATCCTTAACTTTTAGCACCCCCTTTCCCTAACTATTGGAGTTTAGTCTCCCATACTCTTTTATCGTGGTCAATATACACACAACGATGTATTATATTAATGATAATACATATACAAAAATAGGCTCACTGGCCTTTATCATCTAGGCTCTCTGGCCTAATTACACACATAATCCTGCTAGATTATAATAACTGGCTCACTAGCCTATAAAACACAACATATACACAAAGGCTCCCTAGCCTCAAAATCGCACGCACTTAAGTTCATTGTGACCCGTATCCTGGAATGTGAACACTTCATCATTTTAGTGCGCAGTACATGTGTGCACTATATTATGGAAGGTGCATACAAAAATGATATCAAACAACTCACCAACTTAAGTACATTTTCATTTACATTTATAGTTGTGGTTTAGCATAGGGGTATTACAATATTCAACAAATCTATTCCACCACTTAGAAGCTCCCCACAAAAAACTAAGAGATGCCCCAAAAAGACTCAAAACATTTTTCTTTATCATCCTTATCAATTCCTTGGGATTGATTTCATATTTATCTTCATATCCACTAAATTGAGGTCTAACCCCAATTCTCAAATTACAGCCTCAATATATAAGGAATAATGATATCAAATAGTTATAATCCTTGTTCCAATATAATATTATATGTTTTTTATTTCCAATGGATTTTGAATCAAAAGGTATTCCAATCAAAAGTTATAATAGTTTTAAGTGAACATACCTTTGAAACCCTAATTTGGAGTATGTCCTTTTGGTTGACCTTCCTTCTGATGTATCTATGAAATTTCATCCCCAGTGAGTTTGAAATTTTGACTAGTAGTACTCTGAAATGTATACATACAAATATAACACAATAAATGTAATAATTCAATAAGGCTTTTAATAATATGTTTTATACATAACATGGGATTTATATGGGGATTTTTCTAGGGATTAACATGCCCCTCCCCTTCAAACAAGTTTTTTCCTCAACACTTGACAACCACAAGTGTGTATGCATGAAGAAATCAGCTTCCCATGTCACCTCTTCCACTAGTAGGTTCTTCCATTTGACGAGGTACTAAGTAATTGTTGGATTTCGAAGCTTCTTAATCCTCATTTAAAGGATTGTTTTTGGTTCTATTATTATTTTTACTTCCCCATTCATCTCCGATAAAATATTTTTCACTAGGTTATTTTCATTGGTTATCTTCTTTAATAAAGAAACATGGAAGACTAGATGTACACTTCCTTGTTATGTATGAATAGCATGGGCATGATCTTGAGCATGTGGAATACCCTTAGGAATCTCTCCAAATACCTTGGAATGATTGTTGATAATGTTTTGGAGATCCATTGGAGCAAAGGATATAGATGTTTGAACATATTTTGAGCTCAATTATGCAATCACACCATGTTATCCCCTTTTGATTTTTCTTTCATCCTATTAGATCTTATCACTTTAAAGGGTTTCCCTTGGGTAACTCTAAGCTCAATTTCCATGCCTTCTAAGGAAAATATCATGAAAATATATTGAAAATTAAGGGCCATTGTTCTCAATGTTTGTAACCATTAGATCCCTAATACAACATAAACACTACCTATTTTGATAGTAATCATGGGAATTGTTGAGCACTCAACACGCCCTAAAAAATCCTCTGACAAATTTTTACTGTTTTGGGTACCACTTGATCTTCTGCATTGTCTGATTCGATTTCATTTTTGAAAATGTTTTGTATTTTCTTATTTTCATGACTCTCATCACCTTTTCAAGTTGCTTGAACTTAAAACCACATGACTAAAAAGACCTTAACACCTTAATAAATAATCCACAGACAAACACTCCACCCAAGATGATCGAGATTGGCATCATAAGGAATTCAAAGAAGAAAAAAGGAACCACTCGGAAAACCATAGTTGTCGATTGCTAATCTCCATAGACATTGGCGAAACAAATTTTTGGTTTTCATTAAGGTTTGTGAATAAAGATATCTCTGATATCTGATTCCCCTTTGGCATCGGTAAAATACGGGGGGGGGGACAGGCTTTAATGAAGAACATAAGACATCATTGATAGCCGAGGCCCAACATGCTTCCAAATTGGGGAAAAACCTAGAAGGATCGCAACAAACATTTTGACCACGATAAAATTTATTCCCAATTGTTGATCCCAGATGCATTTTCAACATCGGGACTTCTTTAAAGGAGTCGATCCAAAAGTTCTTTGATAGGTTTATCACCGATATCTGATCTAGGGCACTTTTCGACATCGACAAGCTAAGGTTCTCTTTAGAATGAGTAACTTAAGGAAAATCCCAACTCCGATTAATACAATCGAATTAATTCACTAGTCTTCAACACCACGTGTATTTACCAGGTAAGAGGGTTGGACGGTCTAGTGCTATCCCAAGTTATCCTTGGTTCCCTAGGTTTGAGTCACACCTCCGAGTAAGCATTTCTGTGTCAAAAATGTATGGTAAGATCTATCATCGTCGTAAATTTTTGCAGGAGGTTATCAATGAAAATGTTCATAGAAAACCTATATCCCCAATCCACCCATTGATAGAGTGACACGATGCGACATTTTAGCATCAGATACAATTTGATTTTGAGCATTTAAGGAGCTAATTAATACCTAATCCCACATTAGTTTCTACCTCATGCTCCAATCAAAACAACCATTTAAAATAATCGATAGACCACATCACCACCCACACCTCTGTTGTCAACCCATGATGAATTTAAGTTCTAGAGATTCAATGATAGATTTATTCAAAATTCACTCATAATCAGAATTGAATGGCTGATGTGACATGGTAAGATATTTTTGTTTAAAATCTCTTGAGCCGTTGTGACTGAAATCATTCTGTGTTCAAGAGAATTCCAGAGTGTTTGAAGGAGCAAGATGAGAAACTCAAAGGCTGTATCGACTTCATGATTATCAAAATAACCAGGTTTTAACAAGCTTCAGAGGTGTGTATCCGAGTCTGTAAATTTTACATGGATCTAATTTATATTCTTTTATCCAGTTTTTGTTTTTACATAGTCTTTGAAATTTTATAATAATTTGTAGGAACAATGCCGCCAAGAAATCCAACCACTAGATGATCGCTGAGAGCACCGAATATGAAAGAACTAGAGGTAGGCGAAGGATCTTCTCCAACAATTGCAAATAAATTGGAATATGCCTGAAGGAAGGAACCTATCATTAAGACAACAATGAGGAAGGCTTTCATCTAGCGTCTGACCTTTGACGATACTAAAGAAAGCATCCATTCCAAGATGGTGCTCCCATATTGGGGATATCTTTTTAACATGATCAATCAAGAAGAATACCTGGAATATGTCCCACACAATGATCCGGATGTAAGGTTACTCGATGACCATGTGTTCCTAAACATCCGACAGTCGTATCTGCAAATGGTGGCAAGCAGAACCACCATTTTCCCTTGCATAGAGGTCTTGAAATGGCTCATCAACCACACAAACACAAAAAAGTGTCTAATCAATGATGACAATGGTGGGTGTGTCAGATTTTTCCTCTTGGTAGAAGTTTAGAAGTATTACAAACTCAAAGACTTAAAGGAGCAACTAAGCACAAACTTCATCATGAATTTCTATTAACACCACGACACCATCCAGGTGATGGCCTCATGGTGGAGGGATGAAAAGAATTTTACCAACTAGAGCACTGGTTGGTATGGGACAACTAACTTAAGGGATCCATATGTCTATTTGATGGCTCTCATCTACCGATTGTACAGAGAGAAGGATTTGTCTAGGTTTTTAGAGGCATGGATTCCTTTGGCTTACACAGTTTTGATTTTTGGGTGCATCTTCAACTGGGGAGAAATAACATCCAAGCAACTGAGAATCTATGTTCAATATGCCCAGGCACTGAAGGAAGGGGAAGAACCAACTTTTTACATGGCTTCACACTTTCTCGATGTCATGTGTGCTAGAAACCTCTTCACTAGCATGAATCTGAGTTGGCATGTTGCAGAGATCCCGATCCACGTCTATTTTAGTGTGTTATGGGAAAACAGGTATAAGAAATCCTACTCCCTCATATGTGATGAATTTATTTCCTGAATTTATTTTATTCTTTTTAAGAAGGAATGCCCAAGGCTATTAGAGACAGCCAAAAAGATGATATCCAAGGTAGGCCATTGGTATTTGGATCAGCGCGTCACCTACATCAAGGTGTTCAGGGCCACCAATAACCACATATCCTACCATCTCATGTCCCAGATCGACTTGTAGTAGGATAAATATGTTATCAAACCATATTGCAGGGTTAGAATGCCACCCTGGTCAAGGACAAGAAACAGGCTTTCATACCCTATGGTTTCCATGTAGGGTTCTACATGGTAAAGGAAACTGCTCAAGCCAAACAAGAAGGGATGAGCCAACTCAAATTCATATTCTCGACGATCATATTCCGCAAGAACGATCCAAAGGGCTTCGTCCTACAACATGCTTCACATGTGTCATCCTATTGGTCATATGCTCACGATAAGTTCAAAGGTGAATTCTTTACAGAGAAGACCCAGGACTAGGATGAGGTGGTGCAAAGGATGGTCGACCTAAAAATGACTAGGTTCAAGGCCATGAGTATGGATGAATAGGAGACAACTATAGAGAAGTCATCTCAAGAGGCCCTCAGAGACAGGGAATAAATTAGAGCAGCAGAGGCCATAGAGGTGCAGAACAGGGGACTGACTATGACATTGGAGGCAAAGGAAATGGGATTGCACCTAATGAAACACGTGCAACGCATAATTGATCAGCTACAGAATTACCCATAACTCGTGGAAATGACAAGGGTGCCTACTGACAAACCAACTAAGAGTCGAGTAGGTCCGAGTGGCCCAAAGCTAATACAAATTGAAGAAATCATCGGGTTAGATAACCCTAAGGTTACAATTCCATAGGCTAGATCACCAGGGAACACTTCAGCTCAACCAGAGATAGAAAGGATTTCAGGGATATCAAGTGCACCAAACCCCCTCCACGACTTAATAACCATATATGATGATGAGGAGAGTTTGGAGGTTTCCTTGGCGAATTCGGTGAAGATCACATAGGAAAAAGAACCCAAGAAGGCATCTTCCCAAACTCCCGATGCTCAAATTCAATGCCTTCCACATAATGGCTAGAATGTCGAAAGTGTCTTAGACACTGAGCCACTCGATGTACTGGGGACCCAAATAGATATCTTGAAGGAAGAGCTAAGGTCGGGCGAACAATAAGAAGAAGTTCAAGAGTAGGAAATTGACATCTCAATAGCCGATTAACAAGTAAGTATCGAGACCACCCCTAATGGTTCAATTTCATCCAGTACTTTACCTCCCAATGAGAAACGACCAGAGGATGAACCTTAAGAACACATGAAAGAGGTTCAAGAACCTAGTCTTGAACAAATATACACATTTGGGAGCCTAAAAAACATGCTTACCTAGGGAGATCAGTAAATCCTCGAACCCTTAGATGAGGTTGTTGATATACAAGACATATCTTATGATCGGAAGAGGAAATTCATCATGAAGAGAACCACCAAGAAGAGAAGGGTTACTCTGGATCACTCCATCCTCATTACCACAAGGGAAAAATTGATTAGCATAGAGCATGCCAAGAAATCTGAGCTTATGGGTGTAGGGATGGCAATCACATATGCCACCCTGGATAGATTGAAAAGGAATGAAAGGGATCTGGCCACTGCGCTGAAGGAGTTGGAACATCTACGCCATTTGGTGAAATATTATCAGGACTCCACACAGGCCATGGTGTTCCTGAGAAACGAATTCCAGGATGCCTATAGTAAATTCAAAAATGAGCAGCACCTTTTCACTACATAAGTATCTGTTTTCCAAGAAGACACCCTCATGGAATTGGCGATGTGAAAAGATATGGAAATATGGTATGAGAGTGCACACCAAGCAGTGGAAAGGAATGATTACATCAGCTTCATTCAGCAGGGCTGAGAAGGTAAAGAGCACGACATTTAGGTACTAATCGATAGCATCATCGATCACATAAAGAAGTTGACCAAATACTAGGTGAAAATGGCCCAAGAATAGCATCAAGAAATCCAAGAGAAATGGGTCGAGTGCGAAAAAAGCTGGACCAAGATCAACCAGGTGATGAGAGATATCGACCTCCCAGAATTCATAACTCCTGATGAATTTGTTGAATTGCATGACATAGTCAAATTACATGCCAAAAAAGACTCATCATGGGTTTCATAGATATAAAAGGTGGCGAACATGGCACCAGGTCAAGTGCAACAGTTCATGGAACACCCGATCAAGGCTCGGAGCATGTTGTTGCAGTTAAGTGATAGAACAGTCAAGTATCAGGCATGTGAAGTAGAAATAAAGGAGATCCTTTCAAACCCAATGGACCAACACATATTCCCATGTGCCAACACATGCGAGGATCTCTTCATCAAATGGTCGAAGTACAAGAAGAGTCATCCACTCAAGTGAAACAATTTGATGACTCCTAGAAGACTAGGCGAGGAAAGTGCCATGTGGCGATGTTTTATTTTACTTATCTTTCACTTTTGATAGTTATTTTTAGTTAATAATGTCTTACAAATAGGAGGATTGACCTATTAGAAATGGTTGATGGTTTTGGCAAAGACCCTCATTTTTGGATTGTAAAGAACTATTTCAGAGCTACCTTAATTGAGAAGTCTTGTTTAGGACCAGAGAGAAAGTTTTTTTGTTTTTCCTCAAAAGCGCGTGTGATTGGATATGAAGAATAATTATTTCTAATTTCATCTCATGGATGGATGTTGAAATGAGCAAGAGCCTCTGAATCTGTTGATAACTTATCTGATTCAATATTTTTATAGTTTTAATCTCTAATGATGAATAGTAAACTGTTGTGTTAATATGTGATTGATGATTAGAGTTAAGGAAACTATTTTTCTTTCCATCGTTTATTGCATGTATGTTTTTCTTCGGATAATCGTATCTTAGTCAATAATTGGAACACAAACAGGATAATGTATTAGTACTAGGCTTTTTGTAGGTGTAAGAATCATTGTCTGCATGCTTGAGTATGAGGGTTATCCCAAGATCAGCCTTCCTCAGTAGTTAAGTCCTCCCTTTGTTACCCATATGGTTTATACCATCATTTATCTTCTATCATTCCCACCTATAAGAGAACTTACAAAAAGATAGCATTTGAATTGGAGGATCCTTCACGGGAAGACATCATGTCAATCACTACATAAATCCCATTGATTAATTAGACGGATCGAAAGATCTGAAGAACTATTCAACCATTAAACATTGCAGGGTCTAATTGGGCCTCAGTGGTGGGTTTTTGTTCCTGTTGTTGAGTTAAAGAGATTTAGGGCCCCTCAACATAAATGGCACTAGAAGGAGGGCCTAGAGAGTGAATGGCTGACAATATTTTTTATAGAATTTTTCACATATCCTGTAGATTCAAAACAACCTACATGCATGGCTAGTAATTCTCAATACAACCCACACACACTGAGTAATCCTGAAATGAGTAACTCACCCCAGCAAGAGGAAGAACATCTATTCCCTGAGATACCCTAAACTCTTCCTCACGAGAATTTGAACTAGTTCATAAGAATCACAAGAGCTTACACCCGACATATCAGAGAATTTCCCTTAGCTCTGTTACTTCCACATAGAAAAAAAGTAAGTAGAATATTGGTCGATACCCCCGACTAGGATTTTGTGCACACAGTATAAGACCTGATAGATTTCTCCCTCATCAAAATCAAACATCCTCTTAATCTAATCCCCGAAACACCAGCTGGAAACTACTCCAAGCCCGATTCTTTTTCTAACGAGGAAGGGTTTAACTCAGAACGCTCAGTTTCAGGATCAGATGACATGGAATATAACAATGATCATAATGAATAAAGGGGAAACCCACCTCATAATAATCAACCTTGGTTGGCCAGAGATGCTCTGGATATCCCTGGATGAATACATAACCTTCCTTGACATCCAAAAAGGTTACTCTCTAAATTCGACCGTGAAACCTCAGTATTGTCGGAAGACCATATCAAAAACTTCATACTAGCTATTAGACTGATGAATGTCCAAAATGAAGACGTAGTATGCAGAACTTTCCCATATAATTTTGATAATTCAGCCTCCACGTGGTATTTTGACTTACCTATAGGATCCATAACTAGTTGGATGAAGTTTCAAAAGGATTTTTTGAATAAATTTGCAGAAGAAACAACTACATGATATTTGATGGCCGAGTTGTTCATCGCCACCATGAGTTCAAAGGAGAAGGTTAAAGACTTTAGTCAACGGTTCAACACTATATTTCAACCAGAAGCTAAAACCACTCAAGAGTTGCAAATCGAAATATATGATAATGCTCTTCCATCTTCTATTTCCATGTTTATGAAGAGGGTTGCTAAAACAAACTTAGCTGAGAATTTTGAAGAAGCCAAAAAAAAGAATTTCAAATGAAGGGATGTAAAGAAGGCTAGGTCTCACTAGTTAAGAAGGAAGTTCAACCTCCACCTAGGAGAGGACTCATGGTGACTAGACCCCCAGGGAACAAAACAAAACAAGTTCACGAAAAGGGAAGTGGATACATAGAACACCTACAATGCATGGTTAAGAAATTTTCAAACGAAAACATAGAAATGATAGGAAGTGTAGGGGAAGGAAACCAAGGCCAGAGGCCCTATAAACCCTTTTTCAAAATAAATCCACCTTTCAAAGAAATTGAACCCCCCTAGCCAACTTAAACATTGATCTGGTAAATGTAGCATCTGACTCTTTCTGTACCTATCACCAAGAGAAACACTCTGAAAGAGACTTCCCACAATGGGTGCATGCCATGAATTTGATGGACAACCAGTTTCTAGATGAGGTTTCCCTAACCAAACGGTCAAGCAACTCAATTATGAATATTGTTGATCAGGAAGAGGTTGATCAACCAGAAAAAAAAACCATGTTTATATGGGACCCTGACCTACCAACGCCTTCCGATGACCTATTTGAGGTTCAAGAACCACCCACATAAGTCTTATCTATGCAAATACGAATTAGGGGTCAACCTGTCTCAAACAATGTTACTACAACCCAAACTTCGGGAGGAAAACCAGCTCCTGATCACCCAAAATCTCCTTTTGTCCCCTGAAGAAATCTTATAAACATCCATACACGAGAATCGCCCAACCTAGACTACAACATAGTAGAAGATTTGAAATTTTTTAAGGAAAATATATCGGTCATGGGCATGTGCAAAATCCCTCATCAAAAGGAATTTCTATTAAAAAAATTGAAATTAGTAGAAAATCCTACAACAAGCACTAACCGAGGAGAAAATCTAAATCCCACAGATCTAAGAAATAAACCAAATGTGAACGCTTGCTCTGAGGATAAGAAAGGAAAACCTTTTTTCCCACTGTTCTTTTTGACATTTGAAGTCTTCAACAGAAACCTCCATAACTGTTTAGTTGACTTAGGAGCATCCTATAATGTTATTCCATTGTCTATATGAAAGAAATGAAACACAGTCCCTCTCAAAAGTGATAAACATGTGATACAACTAGACAGAACATGGGTGAAGGTTATGTGGGAACTCAAAGATGTAATGATTAGGATGGCGACTCAGCCAAAATTTGTTCAAGTGATTGACATCATCGTAGTAGATATCCCATAATCTTATGGATTTCTACTGAGTTGAGATTGGTATGAAAATTTAAATGGATACTTTAGTACAAACTGGGCTCACCTTTGGCTATCATTAAAGGGACACACGAATATGATCAGAATCTATAGGGAAAGATATTTAAAATATATTGTCACCGATCTAGAAACCCCTAATGAAACCTCATCAACAGATTTCCCCATTCTAATAAATTATTCTCATGATTCTAAGTTCGGGAATTTATCCCCCCTCTCATTTGATGTGCCTCTTACTCAAAACTCCAAAATAATTTTTCAATAAAATTTGTTAACGACGACGGAGGAAATCCTCTTCTACCAGGAACAGGTGTTAGAAACCACAAAATAGATAGGATGAAAGGAGGAAAGTGATAAGAAAGAGGAAGATAATAGGTTTTTATCACAAGTTTAGACCTTATACTTCGATGGATCTAAATCACCATAAGGGTTAGGAGCAGGGTGCATGCTCATTGATCCAAAAGGTAAGCGAAATTTCATGTCCTGTAGACTAGAATTTGAATGAAAAAACAACATAGCCAAGTATGAAGCCCTAGTACAAGGGATAAATAAATCCATGGAATTAAATGTTAAATAATTGAAGGTTTTGAAATATTCTGAAATCATAGTTAGACAAGTAAGGAACACTATACATCGAAACACTCCCCACCTGAGAAATTACCAACCAGAAGTGCACAGACTAATAGAACGTTTTGAAGCCTTCAACATTACAACGATCCCCAAGACAAAGAATAATCTCGTTGATTTTTTGGGAACTTTTGCCTCAAGGTTATCCCCTCTAAAAGACCATGAAGCCTCCTGATTAACAATGGATCTACTCTACAAACCATCGGTTCCCAACAATATTTCTAATTGGAAGGTATTTGAAGGATATGAAAAGATCATAAACTTTTTTACCGATCAAGATAATTTTAAATAATTGGCCATTGATGATGAAGTATTTCAGGAGAAATTAGTAGAAACCGATCCTCAAATAGATCAACTGACCAAAAAACCAAGGTCTCACATGATACCAAAATGGGTAGCCAATTTAGAAAACCTTTTTGACTTAAGAGAAATATTCAAAGGGTCAACTAACACAAATATAGGGAGTTCTTATCCCATGAGCAAAACTATAAATCTAGGAACCCTGAAAAACCCCAAGAATATAAATCTCAGTAAGACATTATCTAAAGAGGAAAGGAAGGACTATCTCAAACTTTTCAGGAAGTATCAAGATGTCTTTGCATGGTCCTACTGAGATCTGAAAATGTATGACACTCGTATCATTCAACAAAAAATATCGTTAAAGACTGGAGTGAAACCTTTCCAACAAAATCTTTGGAAGTACCACCCATCCCTGCATCCTCTCATGTGTAATGAGTTAAAGAAGATACTAGATGCCAAAATTATCTTCTAGGTTAGACACTCTGCATGGGTAGAAAATTTGGTTCCTGTGAGGAAAATGTCTGGGGAGATCTGCCTATGTGTAGATTTCATAAACCTCAACAGAGCTTCAGAAAATGAAAACTACCCAGTCCCACCAATGGAGAAACTCTTGCAGACCGTATCTAGCTCTGATATTTTCTCCCTGGTAGACATTTTTTTAGGTTACAACCAAGTTCTAGTTTCAAAGGAAGACCATTTGAATACTACCTTCTGAACCAAGTGGGGAACCTTCTCTTATAAACGTATTCCCTTTGGGTTAATCAATGCAGAGGTGACCTTCCAAAGGGCCATGGATGTAGTGTTTCGAGGAATAATCAATAAGTGTGTAGTAGTCTATTTGGATGACATGACTATGTATTCAAAGAACAAAAAAGATCACATCCAACACATAACCCAGATTTTTGAAAGGTGTAGGAATTATAGTATATCCTTAAACCCTAAGAAAACTATTTTTAGTGTCAAGGATGGTAAATTGCTAGGTCATATTATATATCAAGAAGGAATTCACATAGACCCAGAACATGTTAGGGCTATATCTCAGCTTCCATTACCCCACAACAAAAAGGCTATGCAATCTTTCTTCGGGAAAATCAATTTTGTAAGAAAATTCACCCCTGATTTCGTTGAAACTATCAAACCCTTACAAAAAATGATCTACAAAGATGTTGAATTTTAGTGGGATGATGAACAAAAAAGTTCCTTCAACAATATGAAGGCTATAATATCTCAAGCCCCAATATTGCGAAGCCCCAACTTTGGAAAATATTTCTTCCTCTACACTTTTTCTTCTGACCAATCGTTAGTTGCATTATTGACTCAGAAGGATGATGACAACAATGATGACCTAGTCTCCTTTATGAGCACTAATCTCTAAGGGGTCGAACTATATTACCTTGCTATAGACAAACAATATTATGCAGTGTACAAGGCAATGAAACACTTCAGATCTTACATCTTTAAGGACCATACCAAAGTCATCGTGCCTCACCCTGCAGTCCTATCCCTATTCACTCAACATGATATGGGGGGAAGAAGAGGAAACTGGATGGAAGTAGTCCAAGAATTTGATCTAGATATAAAACCTACTAAAATAGTTAAGGGACAAGGATTATTAAAACTGGAAGATGAAGCTGAGGAACAATTAAATGAAGACTTTGGATGGGAGAATGAACTGGCATTATGGTGTGGTGAAGCTTCGTACATCTTCCTTGGCAAGAGTCTTGGTATGAGAAACTGACTTATCTCTTGCATCATGGGACATTCCTAGAAAACCTAAATCCTAGGGAAAGGAGATCCCTCAAGTTAAAATCAACACAATATTGCCTCATCAATTCAATGCTCTTTCGTGTTAATTACGATGGGGTACTTTTAATATGTCTCGAACATGAATATGCAGACAAATTTCTTAAGGAGCTCCATGATGGTCCTACAGGTGGACATTTCGTAGGAAACACCATTGCTCATAAAATACTGAGAGCTAGATATTATTGGACTACTCTGTTTAGGGAGGCTCACAC
This sequence comes from Picea engelmannii, assembly GCA_009831015.1. Classification (NCBI taxonomy): domain Eukaryota; kingdom Viridiplantae; phylum Streptophyta; class Pinopsida; order Pinales; family Pinaceae; genus Picea; species Picea engelmannii. Next base: position 441,827 of record ML783242.1, on the reverse strand, counting down.
ATACACTGGAAATTGTAAAACTTTTCAAATAAGCATAGGGAGGGAAAAGAGAGAATCTTTCCCACTCCAGCCTCTGGTCGTTTCCAGGCAAATTGAGAAATGGGGGTTAGATATCATAGGAGAAATTACACCGAGTTCTTCAAGACAACATAAATACATATGAACTTTCACATACTATTTTACGAAATGGGCAGAGGCCATACGAACCTCTCGGAAAACCATAGTCGTCGATCGTCGATCTCCATTAGCATTGTTAGAAGGAAGTTCTTGTTTTTGTTAATTTTTTTGCATAAATATATTGTCGATAGATGATTCCCCTTTGGCATCAGTAAAATATGGGGGGGGGGGAATATTTAACGAAGAAAGGAAAGACATTGCCAATAGGCGATGCCCGATGTGATTTATCGGAATCGCGGAAAAACCTAGAAGGATCACAACAAACATTTTGACCATGATAAAATTTATTCCCGATCATTGATCCCCGATGTGTTTTCGGCATCGAGACTTTTTTAAGGGACCTGATCCAAAAGCGCTTTGATAGCTTTATCATCGATAGCTGATACTGGGCACTTTTCGACATCGGCAAGCTAAGGTTCCCTTTAGAACAAGTAACTTAAGGAAAGTCCTAACTTCGATTAATATAAGCAAATTAAGTCACCGGTATTCAACACCATGTGTATTTACTAGGTAATAGGGTCATATGGTCTAGTTCTATCCCAAGTTATCATTGACTCCATATGTCTGAGTCACACCTCTAATTAAGCGTTGTCGCATCAAAAATGTATGGTAAGATCGATCGATGTCAGAACTTTTTGCAGATGGTTATCAATGAAAATGTTCATACCACACCCCGATCCCCAATCCACCCACTGAGATAGAGGCACGATGGGATGTTTTAGCATCAGATATGATTGGATTTTGAGCATTTATGGAGATAATTAATACCTGATCCCGCATTAGTTTCTATCTCATGCGCCAAACAAAACAACCGTTTAAAATCACTAATAGACCACATCACCACCTGCGCCTCCGACATCAACCCACAATGAATTTAAGTTCTAGAGTTTCGATGGTATATTTATTAAAAAATCACTCATAAACCAAATCAAATGGATGATGCAACACATTAAGACATTTCCTGTTTAAAATCTTTTGAGTCATTGTGACTAAAATAATTCCACGCGCAAGAGAATTTTGAAGCGTCTGAAGGAGAAAGACAAGAAACTCAAAGGTTGTATCGAATCCATGATTATCAAAATATCCAGGTTTTAACAAGCTTCAGAGGTGTGTATCTTAGTTTGTAAATTTTATATGGCTATAATTTATATTCTTTTATCCAATTTTTGTTTTTACATAGTCTCTGAAATTTTATTTTAAGTTTCAGAAAAAATGTCGCCAAGAAATCCAACCACTAGATGATTGTCGAGAGCACCAAATATGAAATAACCAAAGGTATGAAAAGGATCTTCTCCAGGTATCGCAAAGAAATTGGAATATGCCCGAAGGTCGAAACCTATTGTTAACACAACAACGAAGAAGGTTTTCATCCAAATTCCAACCTTCGATGATAATGAGATAAGCACCAGGTCCAAGATGGTGCTCCCATAGTGGGGAGATCTCTTTAACAGGATCATCCGAGAAGAATACCTGAAATATGTCCCACAAAGTGATCCGGACCTAAGGGCACTCGATGACCAGGTGTTCCCAAACATATGATGCTTCTATATACACATGGTGGCAAGAATAGTCCCCATTTCCCCTGCATATAGGTCCTCAAATGGATCATTGAACACACAAACACACAAAAGTGTCTAATCAATGATGACAATGGCGGGTGTGTCGAAGTTTTCCTCTTAGTAGAAGTTCAGAAGTATTACAAACTCAGAGACCTAGAGGAGAGACTAAACACATAATTTATCGTAAATGTTTATGAACACCATGACATCAGCTGGGTGATGGCCTCATGGTGGAGGGAAGACAAGATGTTTACCAACCGGAGCACTGACTAGTATGTGATAAATAACTTAACGGAGCCATACATATATTTGATGGCTCTCATTTGTCGATTGTACGGAGAGAAATATTTCTCCAGGTTTTCAGAGGCATGGATGCATTTGGCCTACACAATTGTGATCGTTAGTTGCAGCTTCAACTGGGGAGAAATAATCACCAAGAAACTGAGCATCTATGTGTAGCAGGCCCAGGTGCCGAAGGAAGGGGAAGAACACAATTTTTACATGGATTCATACTTGCTTGATGTCATGTGCGCTAGAAACATCCTTGTCCACAAATATTTGAGTTGGCATGTTGTAGAGCTCCCAGTCCACATCTATTTCAGCCTGGTATGGGAAAACATGTATAAGAAATCCTACTCCCTTATTTGCGATGAATTCATCGCCTGAATTTATTTTATTCTTTTTAAGAAGGAATGCTCAAGGCTATCGCCGACAGCCAAAAAGATGATATCCAAGGTAGGCCACTGGTATTTGGATGAGCGTGCCACCTACATCAGGCTATTCGAGGCCACCAGAGCACCAAATCTCCTACCATATCATGTCCCATAACATCCTGTATTAGGAGAAATATGTTATCAATCCATCTTGTAGGGTTACAATGCCACTCTGGTCAAGGACAAGAAACGGGCTTTCATACCCTATGGTTTCCATGTAGGGTTCTACCTAGTAAAGGACACCACTCAAGCCAATCAAGAACGGTTGAGCCAACTCGAATTCATATTCTTTATGGGAATATTCCACAAGAACGATCCAAAGGGCCTGGTCCTGAAACATGCTTCACAGGAGTCATCATGATGGACGTATGCTCACGATAAGTTGAAATATGAAGTATTTACAGAGAATTCCCAAGACTAGGATGAGGTGGTGAAAAGGATGGTCGACCCTAAAATGACCAGGTTCAAGTCCATGATCATGGATGAATAGGTAGAAACTATAGAGTAGTCGGCTCAAGAGTCCCTCAGAACCAGGGAAGAAATCAGAGCAGTAGAGGCCATAGAGGTGCAGAACAGGGGACTGACTATGACACCGGAGGCATAGGGAAGGGGATTGATCCTAATGGAATAGGTGCAACAAGTAATTAATCATATGCAAAATGAAATAGACCTCATGTAAATGACAAGGATCCCTATCAACAAGCCAACTGAGAGCCAAGTAGGTTCGAGTGGCCCAGAGATAATGCAAATTTAAGAAATCATTGGGTTAGATAACCTTGAAGTTACAAAGCCAGAGGCCGGATCACTAGGGGATGTTTCATCTCAGCTAGAGATATCAAGGACATCAAGGAGAGAAAGTGCACCAAACCCCCTCCACAAATTAATAACCATCTATAATGATGAGGAGAGTTTGGAGGTTTTCTTGGTGATTTTGGTGTAGATCATAGAGGAAAAAGAACTCGAGAAGGCATCTTCCCCATCTCTCGATGCTCAAATTGAAGGCATTCCAAAGAATGACCAGGAGGTCGAAAGTGTCTTAGACACTGAGCCACTCGATGTATTAGGGACCCAAGTGGATATCTCAAAGGATGAGCTAGGGTCGGGAGAACAAGAAGAAGAAGTTACACATTAGGAAATCGACATCTCAAAAACCGATTATCAAGTAAGTACCTAGATCACCCTTGATGCTTCAATTTCAGCTAGTACTTTACCTCCTGATGAAAAATGACCAGAGGATGAACCTTTAGAACACACAGAAGAGGTTGAAAAACCCAGTCTTGAACATATATACATCTTCAAGAGCCTGGGAAACATGCTTACCTGGGGAGATCAACAAATCCTCAAACCTGTGGATGAGGTTGTTGATATAAAAGACATCTCCTATGACTGGAAGAGGAAATTAATCATGAAGAGAACCACCAAGAAGAGAAGTATTACTCTATATCACTCCATCCTCATCACCATGGTAGAAAAATTTATTAGCTTGGATCATGCCAACATATTCGAGCTTATCGGCGTAGGGATGACAATCATAGATGCCACCCTGGATAGAGAGAAAAGGGATGAAAGGGAGTTGGTCGCTATGCTAAAGGATTTGGAACATCTATGCCATTCAGATAAATAGTATTAGGACTCCACATAGGCCACGGTGTTGTTAAGAAGCGAATTCCAGGATGCCTACAGTAAAATCACAAATGATTGGCACCTTTTCACTACAGGAATAACAGTTTTCCAAGAAGACACCCTCATGGCATTAGCAACATGAAAATATATGGAAATATGGTATGAGAAAGAACACCAAGTAATGGAAAGGATCGATTACATCAACTACGCTTAGCAAGGCCGAGATGTTGAAGAGCATGACATTTGGGTACTAAGGGATAGAAGCATCGATCACATAAAGAAGTCAAACTAATACTCGATGAAAATGGCCCAAGAAACTCATCAGGAAATCCAAGAGAAATGGGCCAAGTGAAAAAAAGGATGGACCAATATCACTCAGGCAATGAGAGACATTAGCCTCCCAAAATTCAAAACACCTGATGAGTTTTTCATCTTGCATGACATAGTCAAATTACATGCTGAACAAGACTCATCGTGGGTTGCAGAGATAGAAAAGGTGGAGAACATGGCGCTAGGTCAAGTGCAATGGTTTATGGAACACTTGATCAAGGCTCGGACCGTGTTGCAGTAGTTAAGTGCTAGAATAGTCAAGTATCAAGCATGAGAAGTAGAGATAAAGGATATCCTTTTGGTCCCAATGGACCAACATAGATTCCCATATGCGAACACATGTGAGGATATCTTCGTAAAATGGTCGAAGTACGAGAAGAGTCATCCACTCAAGTGAAACCATTTGATGACTCCTAGAATACTGAGTGAGGAAAGCGCCATGTGGGGATGTTTGTTTTTACTTATCTTGCACTTTTGATTGTTATTTTTAGTTAATGATATGTTACAAATAGGAGTATCGACCTGTTAGCAATGGTCAATGGTTTTGGAAAAGTGTTATGAGGAAAATCTCTCTATGGATAGGGTAAACCACAAAAGATGGAAATGAGTGTAGAAATCAACTCTATTCTCAAGTGTGCTATGTAAACAAATATGCTAGCAAGATAAGATAAAAGGCCTAGCTCATCCATACGTTCAATTAAGTCCATTGTTGAGCACTTGAACCAAAGCAATATACCTGCAACTAGTCCTCAACAACCAGGAAAAGAAAGCATATGTGATGATAAATGATGTTAGCTCATTCAATATCATAATCTATTAATAAACATGACAAATATTCCCATGGAATAATAATTCAAATATTTGTAAGATATCAATTGGACAGGAAAAGAGTATTTATATTAATATATGATCAACATAAGTGAAAATGTTACAAACTTCCATGTCGACATGGTTCGGAACCAAGAAACTAATTTACTTCTAGCTTGGCATCCACCACTTCAATCCTCCACCAAAGGAAAGCTCATAAAAGAGAAACAATGAAGTTATCAATCAATAAGAGCTTGGGGGAAGATCATTGTTTTTAGACTTAAAGGAAAAAGGAATGCAGACTCAATATGAAGTAAATAATTTCTCCATCGTAACTTTTCTCTCAAAGTTGAATTCTTTCTCCTCTTTTCCATAGCTCGTAAATGGCCCATTTATAGCCTTCAAATGGAACTAAAGGGCTGAGTTAGAACGTTTCCATTATATGGAAGGCAAAGGATCATAGATCTCCTGTCTTGACATGGAAACCCCACTCCATTTTTCATTTTTGGGCACAAATCCTGATGTACGTGGGTTGTAGTAGTGCATCCTATGTATACGCATGTTGTATAGTAGGAAAGGTGCATACATGTGGAAAAATATGTATTTTATCTCTGGGATTTGCAAACAGGGATGATAAGTCTTCATAGGGAAATGGAAAAAGGCCTTATGTGGAAGATTGCATAGGGTGAGGCAAATCTTTCCATAACAATCATGAGGTAAATATCAAGCTAATGGGAAAGCAAGAAGATTAGTAGAGATTATTGATGCATTCCAAAGGTATTGAATATATTTACACAATATCATGGAGATGTCAAAGACAAGAAAGACTTAAAAGTGAAATGAATATCTATAGAGAGTCGCTAAAGAACCATGAAGAAGAAAATGGTTATATTCATGGTTTTGAATGCAAAAGAGATTATGAGTGAGAAGAATCCATCTCAAGTGGCATAGAGCCATGAGTGACATTTCCAAGGGGTGGGAGTATCACTTGAAATTATGTTGGTAAATTAAAAGCAGTATTAAGTGCTTTTAATTAATTCTATGCATATAGAGAAGGAGGCATATGTGCATCCCTACAGTATGATAAGATATTGTCTGTGAAAGCCAAGTTTGAGGCTAGTTGGAAAGTAGTGGAGAAGGGTGGAAGAAAAATCAAATACTAAAGTCAGTGTAGAAAAAGATGAAGTAGTTTAGTTCAAAAAATAAATGGATGTTGAAGATCCAAAGTCTATAATAAAACATGATTGGAATTATAATTCATCCAAGTATAAGTTGGGATATATGGATCCAGGAAGTAAATAAAAGTGAAGGTTATTATCAGTTTAGTATTTGGACGGAAAAGAAAAGGCATCCAAGACTGATTTGGATAGAAAGTGCTCAAATCGGAAATAATCATGCATAGTGGCTACAGTCAAGAGCACATGAAGATTCAAGAATCTGGAAGAATGGAAGACTTCTGGGATAAACCAGGAAATATGATACAAGGAGAAAGAATTTGTTGCAAATACTGTAGTAGAAAATATTTTATGTCTTGTTGGGACAACCATAAAGTGAGAATTCTTGCATGTTTAAAAGTGTTACTGATAATGTTGTTTCATATGGAAGGAAGCAAGAGAAGGTTGGAATGTTGATTATAAGACTGATAAAGAGGCATGAGAACTTCTACTATCATCAGTTAATCAGGTAGCATTAAATTTTTTTAACGGCAGCCATGCATGTAAGTATTTCTCTTTTGAAATTATGTTGCATAATTGCCAAATTCAGGTAAGAATTTCCCCAAATTGAATTTTTATAATATGTAGTATGGTATTGTTTAAGTGCATTAACATGAATAAGTTACCACTAGGTGTGGTAAGGGTTGGAGGCTTGTTATGGTTATCAAAGATTTGTATCTTTTGAATGCACACACTGACATAGTAGCATGTCATGTTATTTTGGTTATGAGGTAAGAACCAAAGAAATAAAAGATAAGAGCTTGTTATAGGAATGATGCTAGAAATATAGTCATGTATGAGCTCAGGACATGGTTGGATATGGAAAGGTATGGTTATAGAAAGGTTATGTACCACAAAAATAACCAATGAGATTCCTACCTTTAAATAAAACTTGGATTGCAACCTTTTTGCTAACACTAATAAACACCAAAGAATTGCATTATTGGTGTAGTGTTTGGGTCAAAAAGGAAGGCATACAAGTAATTGTAAAGACACTGGGAAGTGTGTGGAGATGTGTCAAGACATTTCCCAGATTTCCAATTTATGGATGGTGAGATACATGACTTAGATAAATATCATTCTTAAAATCAATGCAAAGGTTCATTGAATAAATAGGCATTGAGAGTTGCACTCATGCCTAGTAAGTGGTAGAGTTTCTCTCATACATGATGGAATTGTATACTAAAATGCATTTCTTTGAATTCATTTTGTGAGCACATGTATATATTTTTTTGCATGGAAATAATTATACTAATGGCTGAAATGTTGCTAACTCTTGAAGTTGAGAACATTTCAAGAACTATTAAACATTGCAACAGGAAAGTTGCAAGCCAAGTAGTCACAAGAATAAAGACTACATAAAATTTTATGTTTAGAAAATTGAAATAATAAACTTATTGTTATTAATTATGAACATGCATATGCATATAATGATGAGTCATTCTATTTTGTTAATTTTTTTGGTAATTTTGATTGAATTTTTAAGTGCAGGAAATTCTAAGATCACTGCATAGGGTTTTTGTACATGTTGCAATTGAATTATGATGTACATGAAACACTGGCAAGTTGTTGGTTGTGTGAAATATGAACCATTGCAGGAAAAATGGTATGTAGTTTAGTGCCTATGGAAAACCACAAGGAAGGACGCATTCCTAATATGGAAACAACCAAGAAGAATTATGAAATAGAATTTCATGTTTTGGGAAAAGTTGAATTCCCTTTTCAACTAAGTTTGAGTTCCAAAATGATTTTTTTTATGTTCTCTCATGATAACTGTATCTGTGTGATGCAGATGATATGATATTGATTAAATTTGGAATGTTGATTACAAAGAACAACTCGGGGAAAGATGTTGATTGGAAACAATGAATCTTACCCTGTGGATCTCTAGCGGATGTAGGTGTGTATACACTTGTCTTGGGTTTCCTTGGAGAAGGCTAGAGATCTAGATGGAAAAGTGTGGGGATAGGTTGCCCGGTATCAAGCCTGAAGGGTACCTAGAGATCTATAAGGGTAGTTGGAACTCTTGGAGCCATTGTGCTTTGAGACTTCCTATCTGGCCTGTGTTGGATCCCTAGAAGCGAATTTGAACAACTGATGAATTGTTGGAGAGTGAAGGTGCATACCACCTTGGGTTGTACAAGCATGTTGGGAAAAGAGACCGTTAGTTGGAGTGATGTTGAGGTTTGGTACCTTGGCCTAAACTATGTTGATGTTGATTGTGGGCCATGGTTATCTTGGGAATCCATTTTCCTGATGGAGTCATAGCCCCTACTTGGGGGTGGTACGCTCCTGAGAGTTTATTAGCAGTGATATCTAAGGATGGGTGGAACGTTGTGGATATACAACCAATTTTTTATTAAATGAGGTTTAATTGAAGCATGTAATAAGGAAAAATGAGATGAATTATTTCCTAAAGAATCTCTATGGAATAGAAAAATTGACTTCCAATTGCAGTATGAATACTAGAATTGGTGCTGGAAAGTAGAGCACCAGTTGGATAACAAGCTTCCAATAGCTAAAGCTTTAGTATATTTAAAGAATTTGAATGGTGCATGGTATATAATGCACTGAGGAAAATGCATAAATAAGGGGAGGGGATTGTAATACCCCTAGGATTAACCCCAAATTGTAAATGTAAATGTAAAAAATGCATATAAGCTGGTGAGTTGTTGATATAATATTGAATGCACCTTCGATAATATAGTGCACACATCTACTACGTGCAAAAATGATGAAGTGTGCACATTCCAGGATATTGCTCACAACAAACTTAAGTGTGTGTGATTTTGAGTCCAGGGAGCCTTTGTGTATATGTTGTGTTTTATAAGTTGGTGAGCTAGTTATTATAAGCTAGGAGGCTTATGTTTTAATTAGGCCAGAGAGCCTAGATGTTAAATGTCAATGAGCCTATTTTTGTATATGTCTTATCATTAATATAAAATACATCATTGTGCGGAGACCAACCATGATAAAAGAGTATGGGGGACTAAACTCCACTAGTTAGGGAAAAGGGGGGGATAAAAGTTAAGGATAAGGGGATAAGATAGGGAGATTAAGCCAAAAAGGAATATTATATTAATATTCCTTAAGTTATAAAGTATGGATAATTATTTTATCCTAAGTTCTAAGGATGGGGATAGGTGGGCCAAAGTAGTTCCCAACATGAAAAGTGTCAAGTTGAGAACATGCATACATATAGTTTGGACTTAGTTCATTTTGCTATCATTCCATCATCATTCACACACTCATTGAGCTACCCTTTGTACCTCCCTGTACCTGTATTTTTACCTGACCCAATACCATAATTATACCCATAATTGTTTGTGTACCTGGTTAGCTTGGGAGTTGGACTGAAGAAGCGGGTTGCTAGGCCTGTGGGATATTGAAGATGTGGGTTTTTAGGCCGGTGAGAAATCTATCAAGGTGAGATAGTTGTTGGGAATTGATTTATGAAGGTGATAAACTGTAGCTATAGGGATCTTAGACTTCCTGTTCATCCTATTGCTAAAGCCTTGAAAGGAAGTGGGGAAACCAAGGGACTGTTGAGAAAATAAGGGGCACACTTTCTGGGGTGGGACAGGTATGTGGGGAATCAGGGACTGTAGGCTGTTAGTTTGAGTTGGCACCTGTGACAAAGTCTTTCCTATTGTCTGTGATACATCATCCTGGTTAGGATTCCATTTACTTGGGTGGAGTTTAGTCCCAGCTCGTGGGTGACCCATTGCTGAGAGTGAAGAGAAGTGTGGTCTAAAGATGGGAGGTTCGTGGAAGGTATGGACGTAGTTGGTGATATTCTTACCAAGATAAGTGTCAATTGTGTGTTAATTTATATGTTGCATTATTATTTATGTGTTATATTTATGGGAATTTCATGTCTATGCTGCATATATATGATTACTTTCATTTCCGTATGAATCTGTGCATTCACATTATGTATTTATCTGTTTAAGTTTTATATATAAAGTTCTGTAAGAGTCTCTGTGTGTATATGTTTTTAATTGTATTACAACTCAAATATTTTATGCGGCATAGCCCAGTTGGATGTTGGGGATGTTACAATGTGGCGTAAGATCATAAAATCATTTTTTGGAGTAGCATGGCTCGGCCTAGGTGGTTGGGGATGTTACAAAAGGGACATTGAGAAACAAACACATTATATTGCAAGTTGATTTTGTCAAAGAACATGATTGAGATACTAGTGTTTTATTTCTGAGGTGTTGCTTTTTTGTGGTTTTGGCACTTCCTGTGTTTCCATGGTGAACTTGGGTTCAATAGTCAAGGATTTGGATATAACTATCTAATAGTTAAGTGTGTAGCGTGAGGGCCACATATATACTTTTCCTTGGAGGTGGTGGTAAAACAACCCATTTTAGGGAAAATTGTTTGTACACCTCTCTGATTTAAAGTGGAGGCTATGAGACTCTAAGTCACTTAAGAGGATTCATTTAGTAGGTTGTATTTCAAAGGAGTTGTTTACTCATCATATAGAGTAAAGTATCTTGGAGTTTTCTAATATTGAATAGTGCAACTTGAGGAGGTAGACCTTGGAGATTCAAGAATAAGGAAGAATTGACAAGTGATTAGGGAATGGTAGGACTATTTTGAGAGTTCTATTGAAGAATCAGATGTATAGGAGGTATAACTATGGGTTATTCAAAGGTTTATTTCTACAATTAGGGTGTCACTAAATAATAAGAACCTTAGTTGATTTGTACTTATACAAAAGCAGTCATAGAAAATGGCCAAAATCCTATATGTACTCTTGGTGTTGTAACATTCTTCATTAATAAAATTTAGGCACCCAAGTTCATTAGAAAGTGGATCGACCTTCATTTGGTGTATTAATAATATTAAGTGATATTGGTATAAGTGGGATAGAATAGATCAGATGGGAGTTTACTATCTTATATATGGCCTCGTTCTATACAAAGGTGTTGTAGATAGTAACTAAGATAATAGAACTAGTTCTTCCATGTCATCCAACAAAGGCATGGTGAATAAACCAAACATGATAGAAATAGACTTGTTAATGTAATGAGAAACTTGAGAATGTAAATAACAATATAACTATATAATGATGAACGATAAGTAAATGTTTTTTAGCTTGTCGGAAATGTGTTGTGGATTGTGGAAGTGATTGTCCCTAAAACCTACATTTGTCAAAGAAAATAATAGGTTAAATGATTGAATAATAGCTAAAAAATAATTAGGTTGCATTTGAAAAAGAGAAATAAACTTTAAATGACTGAATAATAATCAAACATGTACGAATCTCTAGAAATACTAAAGGGGATACCTCATGAATGAGCTCCTCTTAATTTCAAGAATAATTTCTTCTCTACTA
>ML783242.1:379547-391932 GCA_009831015.1 Picea engelmannii | reverse complement strand
CACTTCTTCAAACTTCAAAGAAGTTGTATTACTACCTATGGCCACAACCAGACTATCCCACGAGTCTAGTAAAGAACACAAAAAACTGATACATTTATCTTCATCTGAAATTTTAATATCAACAGATACTAACTGACTTACCATGGTATTGAAGGCATTCAAATGTTCTGCCACCGAGTCTCCATCTCTCATCCTCAAGTTATACAGCTTCTTTCTTAGGAATAGTTTATTTACCAGGGACTTAGACTGATACAACTTCCTCAAATTTTCCCATAAATCTTTGGCTATAGCTTCCTCTGACACATTCATTAATACCGAATCAGATAGACAAAGTCGAATTGTGCTCTTTTCCTTCCGATCCGTCTTTTTCCAGTCATCTGCAGAAGTTCCTGTAGGTTTCGTACCTGGATCTATCGTGATCCACTGAACTCTTTCCACCAAAAGATATTCTATCTTGAGCTTCCACAGCTCAAAGATTTTCCCATTAAACTTCTTGATCTCCATCTTTGAATTGCTTGCCATTTCTTTTCACCTAAAAAACAATACCGCAGATCTCCCACTGTAACAAGGCTTATCACAGTCCCAATCCAAACCCTTGACGACAAAGGTGTCCCCTTGAAGCCAATAAAGCTCTGATACCAAATGTAAATTCTAACCTTGTACAATATCTACTGCAAACTGATATTCAGAAAAGAACAGAAAATATACAATGGCAAATACAAACATTACACATAGATTTTTCACCTGGAAACCCAAACCGGGAAAACCAACATATATTATATTCATACATTGTGTTACATTGTTTACAATACAATATACATATAGGAGCCAGCGGCATCCAAAACTCTAACCCAATGACCTAGATTAGTCCAAAACCCTAATTCCTTAACCGGAAATAGAAAACCATCAGCAAAAAACCATGTGCCGAAAAACCACCTAATATCATGTGGTCCCAGAAATATGTCGTCCTGGTAATATGTTGTCCCAGAAATATGTCGTCCCAAAAATATGTCGTCCCAGCAGAAATATGTTGTCCCGAAAAAAAAAAATGGGGGTGTTGCCCCCTAACCCCCGCGAGGGGGGCTCCGCCCCCCTGCACCCCCGAAGGGGGGGGCCTAGTGGCCCCCCCTCTAACCCCCCTGCACTCCCAGCACAGACTCTTAGACACTAATACTCATGCAAAAAATATAACACATACCCAACAAACAAGTTTATGATTTGGGACATACAGATATATTTTATAAACTTGTCATTCTCAGGGTGTTCTCTTCCATTCTTTCCAGGCTTCCCATGCACTCACACCTTCACGCACTGAGCCATTACCTCCAATGTTGATCCTCGAGCAGGAACGCACCTATGAAACCTGCACACATATCTGGAGCCATATCATGTATGTTCCTATGAAGAAAAACACACTAGTATCTACCTGAGACTGTGATAAACTTGTTTATTATGAGCATCTCCTATTCCAAACCCGGAGGCGATTGTTGTTTCCATCACCTTTGCATTAGCTGAATGTTGTTGGTTATCTAGGAGAAAGAGTGAAGAGGTAAGTTGTCAGGCCCATGGAATGAAGAGGCAGGTTGACAGGCCTATGAGAAACTCTCTCCAGGTGAGAGAGTTTTATGGAAACAAATAAGCAAGTCGTCAGGATTGTGATAAAATCTCTCTAGGTGAGAGAGGTTGTCGGGGAAGTGATTTCTCTTGGAGGGAGCCCATCAACAACTATAGTTATCTAATAATTATTTTTTGGCGTGTTGTTGAAGTCCTGGAAGGGAAGTGGAGTAGTTGAGGGATTGTTGAGTAGAGAAGGGGAACACTTCCTGGGTTGGGATAGGCATGTGGGGAATGAGAGGTTGTATCATGTGTGTATAAGTTGGCTCCTAGGAGGGAATGCTTTTGGATTGACTTTGTAGAATCCCATTGTCTCAGCCTATCCTATGAATCCCTTTACCCAGGTGAAGTTTAGTCCTAGCTCGGGGGTGACCCACTGCTGAGAGTGATGAGAAGTGTGGTCTATGGCTGGGACATTCATGGAAGGTCTACACACAGTTGGTGGTCTTATACAAAAAAACAAGTTTCATTTATATGTTCATTTACATGTTGTGTATTTGTACATTTTTAATATTTACGATTTTAGCCTGTATATGTTGTATGCATATCATTTACTTGTATTTACACATTTATCTATGTATTAGAAGAATGCAAATTTATGTTAATTTTTGTTTTTATGATGTTTTTCATGAGTCTCTATGTTCCATATCCCAGCATGTCTATGGCTAGGTATGTTACATTTTGGTTATGAAAATCTCACTAAGAATGTGTTTTAGAGTAGCATGGCTTGGCCTGGGTGGCCAGGGTACAAAATGGTATCAGAGCTTGAACATAGTAGAATTGTAGTAGCATGTCTCGACTTGGGTGGCTGGGGATGATACAAAAATAAATCTAATTTCTCAAGTAGGAGATCTAATTCTAATGGTAGATCTAAATATGTCGAAAAGTTTGTAAATTTTATGTTGGAGATGTGGAAAAGAAGAGCACTTCAACGAGCAATGTAGATACAAAAGCATTGAGAAAGTGAAGGGATCTGAAGGTTCTCCCTCTATAGAAGAAAATACCTCCAAAGAAGAAGGAGGGGATGTGTAATTCGATTCTTCAAGAACACATGTAGATCATGAGGCATAGTTGGTTGAATCGGGTGCATCCTTTCATATGACTCCCCATAGGAAGTGGTTCTGAGAATATGAAAGGTATGATGGAGGTAATGTTTTCCTAGGTGATGAATTGACAACCAAAATCATAGGACGAGGAAAATTCAAGTTGAGGCTCATAAATAAAAGGATTAAAATGCTTCCTAGTGTTCTTCACATCCCATGATTGGCCAAAGATTTGATTTTTGTAAGAAAAATGGATGATGCACAGGTAAAAATGATATTTGAAAAATAAACATGCAATATGGTTCGAGGAGAAATGGTATTACTGGGGCATATCGAAGAGAAAGGTATTCGACCAATACAAGGTAAATGTATGGTTGAAGGTAGGTCAAACTCCTCTCTGGATCTTGATTTATGAAAACATTATGCATATGGAAAGAAGAATCAGCTAAGATTCCCCTCCGGTGCAATGAGGGTAGAAGGAATTTTACAGCTAGTGCACGATGATGTGTTTGGACCTGTGTCAGTTCTATCATTGGGAAAATCTATGTGCTATGTCTCATTTATAGAAGAATTCTCTAGGAATACTTGGATATATTTTCTCAGGAAGAAATATGAAGTATTCGACAGTTTTAAAGAGTTTAAGACTCTTATTGAGAATCAAAGAGAGAAAATAATTAAGGTGTTGAGGACAGATAATGGTGGAGAGTTTCGTGGGAATGAATTTTAAGGATTTTGTAAGAACTTTGGTATAGAAGGGAAAAATACTACTCCATATACACCTCAAAAGAATGGATTTGCAAGAAGGATGAACAAGATGATGCTGGAAAAAGAAAGGTGCATGCTCAGTGGTGTCGAGTTAGGGAAATAATTATGGGCAAAGGTAGTGGGTACTACATGTTACCTGGTCAATAGATCACCCTCATCAAAACTAGATGAAAAGAATCCACAAGAGGTATGGATTGGTAAGAAACCTTCTCTCACAGATATCAAGGTATTTAGTTGTGAGGCCTATGTTCATGTTCCAAAGGAAAACAAGAGTAATCTAGATAAGAAGGTTGGGAAGTTTATTTGTATTGGGTATAAATATGGTCTCAAAGGTTATAATCTTTGGAACACAGAAACTAAGAAGTTTGTGTATAGCCGAGATGTGGTACTTAGATAAATGAAGTATGTTTTCAAACAGGAAGTCCTACCAAGTAAGCAGGAACAGAAGGACAAGATATTCATATTCCAATATTGAGGACATCGACACGAGAAAAAAAAATACCATAAAGGTATACTTCATCTGATTTTCATTCAAATTTTGTTTTGTCTATAACTGATGATGATCCTAAAAAAATTAGGGAGGCAGTGGATTTAGAGGATGGAAAAATATGGAAAAAGGCCATGTTTGAAGAAATGGAAGCCTTGGATAAGAATGAGGCTTGGGATGTAGTGGGGTTGCCAACTAGAAGAAATCCCAGTGGCAAAAAATGGGTATTTAAAAGGAAGTTGAATGCATATGTCAAAGTGGATAAATAAAAATCCTGGTTAGTAGCAAAGGTTTATTATCAGGTTGAGGGAATTGATTTTGGTGATATTGTTTCTCTTGTTTCCAAGTTCAGTTCTATTACATTTATGTTATCTATTGTTGTTGTGTTTGATTTTGAAGTAGAACAAATGGATGTGAAGGAAACATTCCTACATGGGGATCTGGAAGAATAAATATATATGAAGCAACCAAAAGGATTTGTTCTAAAGGGAAAGAAGGAGCTAGTATGCAAGATAAAAAAGTCCCTTTATGGTTTAAAACAATCACCAAGGATGTGGTATGAAAAATTTGATACTTATATGCTAGGACTTGGCTTCACAAGAATCATAGAGGATCGATGTGTGTATTTTAAAATTATTGGTGATCATTTGATTTACTTGTTCTTTTATGTGGATGACATGTTGTTGATAGGAAACAACAAGGAGATTATCCAAGACGTGAAAACTTAGTTGTTCTCTAAATTTGACATGAAGGATATTGGTGCTGAAAATTTCATTTTTGCATGGAAATTAAAAGAGATCGAAAAAAAAACTCTGGTTAAATCAAAGAAAATGTGTCGAGACAATATTGCAGAGGTTTAATATTCAGGAATGTAAACCGGTCAGGGTCCATATTCTTGTAGGTGTAAATTTATCTATGGAGCAATGTCCCAAGACACAAGAAGAGAAGGAGGAGGAGATGCATCATGTTCCATATGCAAGTGTGGTTGGAAGTTTGATGTATGGAATGGTATGTACTAGACTAGACAATGCACATGCAGTGGAAGTTTTGAGAAGGTATATGTCAAAAACAAGGAAGGAGCATTGGGAAACAATAAAGAGGGTTTTCAGGTATTTTCGTGGCACTGCTAGCTATGGATTGTTATACCAAGGAAGACCAAGATTGGACAGATTTTTGGACATACATGTCTTTGTGGATGCAGACTGGGCTAGAGATATGGATAGTAGGAGATCTACAAGTGGGTATGTGTTTAACATGTTTGTAGGAGAAATTAGTTGGATGAGAAAAAGATAGTTTGTAGTGGCACTTTCAACGACAAAACATGAATACATGGAATTCACTCATGCAATAAAGGAAGAATTATGGTTACAACGATTGTGTTCAGGTATTGGGTTGGTACAACAAGTTGTAAGGATAGATTGTGATAGTCAAAGTGCAAATTTTTTGGCGAAGAACCTATCTTATCATTCAAAGAAAAAGCATATTGATTTTCAATATCACTTCCTGAGAGACATGGTTGAATAAAATAAGGTGTTGATGATGAAGGTGGACACTTTGAATAATGTTGTTGATTCATTAACAAAATCTGTGAGCATTAAGAATTTCTCTTGGTGTAAAGGATCTATTGGACTTGCTACCATGGATTGTTGATTATGTAACCATGTAACCCCTTGTATGCAAAGAGAAAAAAAAGTGGGGGAATTTTGGATATATGTTATATTATTTTCATGACTATAACTAGTATATACATTGCATTGGGCATGCATGGGGGTCCTCCATTTTTGTTTCCATATATGGGCAGTTTTTTGGCACAAGTTGTTTTGTCTATGGTTTCCTATTTTTGGTTAAGGAATTAAGGTCATTGACTAATACAGGTCATTATATTAGGGTTTTGGATGTCGTTGTATTCTATATGTATATTTTATTGTAAAAAATATATGATATGAATGAATATAGACTATGTCGGTTTTCCCGGTTTGGGTTTCCAGGGAAAAAATCTTTTTGTAATGTTTGCATTTTCCATTGTATCTTTTCTGTTTTTATTGAAAATTTGTTTGTAGTAAAATATTATACAAGGTTAAAATATAAATTTTGGAGTAGAAGAATGAAGACACACATGCAAGCACTAGGATTTGATGTTTGGTGACCAGTGGTAGATGGATACAAAGCACCAACCATTCCTCCAACAGATAAATATGGAAAGAAACTTGAAGAAAATAATTCAAGATCCACAAGTGCACTCCTAAATGGTTTGACTAAATCAATATACAACAAAGTTATGCTCTATGATTCTACAAAATATATCTGGTTCAAACTAAAGAATACATATAAAGGAGATGAGAAAGTCAAGGAAGCTAAGCCTCAAATTTTCATAGCAAAGTTTGAAGAATTGAATATGAATGAAGATGAAAACATAGAATCCTACTTTCTACGAGTTGATGAAGTAGTAAACAATATCAAATGTATGGGAGATGAGGTAGATGAACATTTCATTTTCAAAAAGGTATTGAGATCCCTAACAATGAGATTTGATTCAAAGATTTCATAATTAGAAGAGAGAGAGAGGATCTAGATACACTTACCATGGATGAGTTGCATGGGACACTCACAACTTATGAGATGAAAATAGAGCAAGATAATATAATAAAAAAGGAATCAACATTCAAATCATCTAAAAAGACAAAGAAAAAGAGAAAGAAAAAGGAAAATTCAGATAGTAGCAACAATGATGTCTCAGAGGACAATGAAGAAGTAGCAAACTTTGTCAGAAGGATGAAAAGGGGAACCGACGATAGAGAGGTAACTTTCCATTGATTTGTTTTAATTGTGATGGTATTGGTCATTTTTCTAATAAATGTCCCCATAAGAAAAATAAAATAAATGACTAACATGACTCTAAGAGGAAACAAATATACAAAGGAAAAATAAACAAAAATAAATTTTTCAAGATGCCTTTGCACCAAAGAAGATAGTTCCTCATCAGAAAAAGATGAAGTCAGTGATAGTGATATATAAAGGGTTCTATTCATGGAAATAGAAGACTCTGAATAATAATATGAAGAGGTAGAATTTGATTATAGAGAAGAATTGTTGAGTGTCATAAAAGTTATAAAAAGGTAAAAGAGTAAAAAAAAGTCACTATAGGAAGAACTAAAAAAAAGAGGGAACTCAAATTTCCAAATCCAAAGAACTAGAGAATATGATCACTAAACTAAAAATACAAGTAGAAGAATACAAGAGAATTGAATCATAACTCAAAGAACAGTTAAAATAAAGAGACAAGATCATTGGAAGTTTGGAAGCAAAGATTGTTATATTGAGAAAATACCTTCGGAAGAAAAACATGCAGAATAACTCTAAAGTTTTAGATGAGAATATTATCAGTCAAAGGCCACATAATGAAAAGTTTAGACTATGATACAACCATATAGAAAAGGGCTCAAGATACAAAACAATATATCAAGAAATAAAAAAAAAAGAATCTACGTAGAGATAGTCAGAGGATCTTCCGAGAAGGAAGACAAAAAAGTTTCATAAGGAAGACCACAGAGATACTCCGCCATCTAGAAGATTCATATTTTAGAATCAACAATAGTAGAAAAAAAGAAGGTCTCAACAAGAATAATTTTTCAGAAGAGTAACTCCTTTTAGAATATCTTCAACTCCCAGGTAT
Source organism: Picea engelmannii (assembly GCA_009831015.1). Classification (NCBI taxonomy): domain Eukaryota; kingdom Viridiplantae; phylum Streptophyta; class Pinopsida; order Pinales; family Pinaceae; genus Picea; species Picea engelmannii. Next base: position 384,350 of record ML783242.1, on the reverse strand, counting down.
CAAAAATGCTACAAGTGCAACAAATTTGGACACATGGCCAAAGATTGTAGAATGAAATTTCCTCCAAGATAATCAAAAAATAACAACAACCATTACGGATAGGAACATAAAATAATATGTACAAGGAAGAAAAATCAATACAACAATTAAGAATGCACACTCTCTCTAAAAGATCAACACAAGAAACGTGGTTGGTATGTTGACAGTGGTTGTTCAAAGCACATGGCATGTGATAAGTTTAAAATTATGAGACCCGAGAGATATAGAATTCGATGAGAAAAATAATACTAATCCAGTTAATTTGAAAATAAAGAAAGGGGAGATAGAGAAGAAATTACTCCACAAGAATGAATGTATTCAAAATATGTTCAAAATTACAATGATGTAAATCCAATATGTAGAGAGGAATAGATCTTGTCACTAATAATAGCAACTACCACTAAAAGTAGTGTAAAAATAGCTAAATCACTTGCCTAAATCTCTAAAATAGTTAACCCACACCTAACATTAGTATGATAATCTGAAAAGTGTGAGTTAGAATAATTGATTAGCTAAACATGGAAGTTTACTAAAGAAAGGGGGTAAATCCCTAAAATCAAGGGATAGTTTTCTTGATTTAAGGAGGATGTGCGCTCTCCTTCCTTTAGGTGTTTAAAATTTTCATGGAGGTTGGAAAGGAGTTAATAATTGGATTTATAACTAAATAACTCAAATTTAACTCCCTAAACTTAAGGAAAACTCCCTAAAATCAAGGAAGGTGTCTCCTACCCTCTCTAGAAAGTCAAATCAAGTGAGGAAAAATGAATTGGAAAGCTTTAACCAAGGTCTAGGTGACTAAGACAAGTAATACACCAAGGGAAGTTAGGATTATGATCATGTAACAATTTTGTACATAAGGATGTAAATTGCAGATCAAATAAAAGGAACTGAAACAACCATGAAATTTATGCACAAAATGGTTATTCAAGAAGGCCTAATGAAATGAAAAGCGGAAGCTACACCATGTTTGAATCCTTGAGTACCGAAGTGGACTGCTACAAGTGCAACAACTTTGGACACATGTCCAAAGATTTTAGAATGAAAGTTCCTTCAAGGGAATCAAAACATAACAACAAGCATTACAGATAGGAACATGAAATAATATGGGTAAGGAAGAAGAATCAATACAACAATGAAGAATGCACATTCTCTCTACAAGATCAACACAAGAAACATGGCTGGTATGTTTAAAGTGGTTGTTCAAATCACATGATAGGTGATAAGGACATGTTTATAACTTTAAGAAAAGAAAGAGATGAGTCAGTCTCTTTTGGAAATGACAACTCAGCCAAATTAATTGGAAGAGGAACAATCAATATTGGAAGTAAGGATACCAAGGAAGAAAATGTTCTACTAGTGGAAGATATGACACACAATCTTCTGAGTGTTTGTCAAATGTGTGACCAAGTTCGTAAACTTATGTTTGATTCACATAAATATGAGATAAGAAAAGTATATTTAGGAAGAGTGGTGGTGACAGATGTGAGAACACCAAGAAACATATATGTACTAAGTGAAATTGGAAAGGAAAAGTGTTGTTTAGGAAAGGAAGATGAAGTTTGGATATGGCACAAAATAATGGGTCACATAAATTTTGATAATATTGTCAAGGTCAGCAAAAATGAAGCAACCAGATAAATGCTCCATATCATGAAACCAACCAATGCATTGTCCAAGCATTGTCAACAAGGAAACAAAACCAAGACCAAGTTCAAATCAAAGGAATACTCCACAACAAAACCGTTGGAAATTTTGCATACTGACCTAGTTGGACCAACTAGAACAAAGTGGTTGAAAGGTGAGTAGTATGTTATGCTATTGGTTGATGACTATAAAAGAATCATTGTAGTTTGTTTTCTCATGAAGAAGTCAAAATCATTTGAGATATTCAATATGTAGAAAGAGATGGTTAAAAATGAAATAGATTCAAAAATCAAATGTTTGAGATCGAAAAATGGAGGATATTTTACTTCAAAGGAATTTATGGACTTTTGCAGTAAGCATCGGATAAAGAAGTAATTCTCCGTTGCTAGGATACCAAAACAAAATGGAATCATTGAAAGGAAGAACATGAAAATACAAGAAATGGATTGAACTATGTTAATGTATTCCAAATTGACAAACTTTTTTTGGGTACAGGAAGTGCATACAACAATTCACATTAAAAACATAGAAACACTTAGAAACAAAACTGATAAAACCCCTTATGATCTATGGAGTGGAAGACCAGTGAATGTGAAGCATTTTAGAGTTTTTGGAAGAAAATTCTACATCAAAAGAGAAGATGGAAGAATGGTAAAGTTTGATTATCGTGTTGACAAAGGAATACTTGTTGGGTAATCGACCACAATGAAAGAATACAAATGCTTCAATATAAAGCTCAAAAAAATTGTGGAAAGCATCAATGTGACATTTGATGATACAGACAGAAACAGGATAATAGAAGAAGGAAAGGATTCAATGGAACAAGTTCATGAACAAGAAGTAAAGGAAGAAGAAGTAGAAGAATATGAAATGAAGAAGATCTGTCAAAAGAAGAAGAGAAATAACAACAAGATCTTCAAGTTCCTCTAAATAAATCTAGCAGAAAAATATAGAAGAATCATCCATCGGGTCATATTATTGGTAATAAAGATGGAGTTGAAACTAGAAGAATAATTTTTTCACTAAAACAATTGTACCTAGTACTATTATCTACAATTGATCCAAGCAGCTTTGAAGAAGCCAGTAAATATGAATTATGGATCAAATCCATGGATGAATAATTAGATCAGATAGAGAAGAATGAAACTTGGGAACTGGTTCCTAGGCCAAGGAACACGAATGTGATCGATACAAAGTGGGTCTTTAGAAAAAAATTCAATGAAGATGGACAAGTTACCATGAACAAAGAAATATTGGTATGTAAATCATACGCTCATGTTGAAAGTATACAATTTGAAGAGACGTTTTCCCCAGTTTCCAGAATGGAAGAAATCAAATTGATCCTCTCTTATGCATACTCCAAGAATATTTAAGTGTATCAAATGGACATGAAATCAACCTTCCTAAATGGATATCTAGAGGAAGAGGTCTACATTGAGCAACCAGAAGGATTTTAGTTTTAAGAGAATGAAAATTGTGTTTGTAGGTTCAAGAAGGCCTTGTATGGTCTCAAACAAGCCCCCAGAGCATGGTATTCTAGACTAGATAGATACTTATAGAAACAAGTGTTCAGGAAAATGAATTCAGACAACAACCTCTACATCAATGTAAATCAAGATATTATTTTGTTAATTGAATTTTATATTGACAATATTATCTTTGGAAGTGATGATGACAAGATGAGCCATAAATTTGCAAAGGATATGCAGAATGAGTTCGAAATTTCATTACTTGGAGAATTATATTTATTTTTGGGTCTTCAGATATGTCAAAGGAACAAATGCATTTTTATCTCTCAAACCAAGTATATTATATAAATGCTAAAGAGGTTCAGAATGGAATATTGAAAACCATTCAATACTCCTATGAAAACAAGTTGTAAGTTAAGTAAATATGATGATTCAAAGGCTACAAATCAGAGGCAGTATAGGTCAATGATTGGCATCTTAATTTATGTGACAACAACTAGACTAGATGTAATGAAGGAAGTTGGAAAGGTGGGACGATTTCAAGTAGCACCAAAGGAACCACATGTTTTAGTTGTTGGCATCTTCACAGGTCACGTGTTCTTGTCATTGATGACAATATCATAGTATATGTCAATGGAACAAGAACAAAAATGATATTGGTAGAGCGATGTTGACAGGGTTACAGGCAAAGTGTGCATGGAAAACACAACAGTGAAGACACAGAAGAGAAAGCTTAGAAGAGATACTGCTTTGTGCATTACAGAAGCATAGACAAGGTCCAAATAATTAGGACTCACAGAAGGATCAAAGGTAGAGTTCTTTGGCACCTAGAAATTCTTCCAATTTGGGAGGAATGAAGCTCAGGAGGAGGAGTGACGTGGGCTATTGATCATGGTGTTGGTTGTGGAGCCTGATTATCTTCCTGATTCAGAGGTCTTTGCTTTCAGCCGTGTCTATACCCCATGAAGTATTTACACCCCAGAAGTATGTACACTCTTCCATGCGGGGGAGTGCAGAGGGGGGGTACCCCCTCTGCGGGGTCCGGGGGGTCTGGGGGCAAGCGGGCCCCCAAAGCAAAAATTGCCTTATAAAAGTATATTGTAATTTCATTGTAAATCTGGACCGTTCATTATAAGGTCGCAGATCTAACGGTAGAGATTATGTTAGGGTTTTTTTGCCCTAGAAGGCAACCCTCTTTTATGAGGGAAATGTATTTGCGGCTATGTACGAGGGTGAATATTGTATTCTGAGAGAGGAGACTGTGAGAGAAAGAAGAGGAAGTTACAGTGGGTTTTTTTGTAGGTTTTATCCCTTCATTTTGCTGGATTATAATAAAGGAAGGACCTGGCAATTTCTCTGGTGGACGTAGCCCACACTGGGTGAACCATGTAAATCTTGTCTCTCTTGTATTGTGTGTCTTCTGTGTTTTTGTTTCTACATTTGTTTTATTTTATTGCTCCGCGGTCCTGTTTTTCTAACAACAGGTATCAGAGCATAAGGTAACTCACAGGAAAAGAGGGTTCCTGGTTCGAGTGGGAGAAATGTCGGAAGATGGAAAGTTTAGGGTCAAGAAATTTAACGGCCAAAACTACCAGTTATGGAAGATGCAGATGGAAGACTATTTATATCAAAAGGATCTATTCCTACCATT
>ML783242.1:359499-375218 GCA_009831015.1 Picea engelmannii | reverse complement strand
TGCTGGATAATAATAAAGGAAGGACCTGGCAATTTCTCTGGTGGACGTAGCCCACACTGGGTGAACCACGTAAATCTGTGTCTCTCTTGTATTGTGTGTCTTATGTGTTTTTGTTTCTGCATTTGTTTTATTTTATTTCTCCGTGGTCCTATTTTTCTAACACATGGATCAAGGAGTGTTGTGGGTTGTTAGATTAGAGTCCAGTGACCATAGGAAGTGTATATGAGGAGATCAGATCTTAGTTGTTGATCTAAGCATGAGGACCAACCGTCGTTGGATCTAGAAGAATGTGCATGACCTTTAAGTGTAAGGTGAAGCAGGATTATAAAGTGATGAAAGTAGGGGGACCATTCGATCCAAAGGAAACGTGGTAGCAGATGAGCAGTTTTGCGATTTCGGGAATCTAGAGCATAGAGGAAGTTATTTTCCAAAGTTGCGAATTGTGAAATCATGACATGATCTGAGTTTTCAGATTGAGGAGATATCTAGACCGTTGATTGTCCATGGAGACAAGACGTGAAGTCTCAAAACGTGAAATCGTGATTTGATCACAATCGTTGATTGAGGAAGCATTATGAACCATTCACCTAGCACAATGAAGAACGGAGTCAAAATTTGCGCAAGTGAGATATGGACCATTGGATCATTGAGGAGCATGAGTCATCGATTTGGCACTCATGGATATCATGAGTTCAGTATTCTAGAGCACAGAGGAAGCTTCTTTGCAAATTCACGAAATGTGAAGTCACAAAGTTGATCTGAGTCGTTGACTACAAGGGAATTGAGGATCATTGATCTGGTATCGACAAATTCATCGATTCAGGGATCAGGAATTTGGAGAAGATAGGTGAGCGAATTCACAAAGCTTGCAATTTCCCAAAGTGAGAAATCATGAAGCACCTGTTGGTGTAGGCTTGTGGTCACAGCCAGTGGTCACATCAGTAGAAGAGAAGGGAAGGAGCTAGTGGTGCTAGGCTCCATTTCAAAGTTTAGTGAATCAGGAAAACCAAGGTGACTCACAGTTGATCACCCAAAATGAGAAATTGCGAAATGAATATTGGTTAGGTGATTTTTCACCATCGATGGTCACATGAAATCAAGGGGCTTAACTAGAAGAGCTAGCACTCACTGTGAAGCTTTTCACAGAAAGGAAAAAAGGAACTAAGAGCATGAGCGCATAGAGGATCTCTAGGGAACTTCCAAAAACCATTGATTGTTTCTACACAGATAATTTGAAGAGGCTTTAGGGTGATCAAAAGAGAATACAAAGAATCTTGACTTCCAGAGAGGCTAAGGAATCTCAACATAATGGGCATTGATGATGATCTCATGAGCAAAAAAACTGCCAGAGAAGTTGAAGAGTCTTGAGGTATCTTTCAGTGGTATAAAGACTCATCATAGAGACGATTGACAGATGGAAAGGTGTCAAAGAATATAGATTCCATAGAATCCAAAGAGTCTCGGCATAATGACCATGATTGAAGAACAAAATCAATGTAATCACCTGAGGGGATGAAGAATTAGTTGGATGATCTGGCAGAGGATTTGGGATCATAAATATATGCAGAACAGAGAAGAGGAGGTTGTTGCAGTTGAGAGTGATTCATGAGGGTAAAAGAAGACTATGTGCAATAGCTGAAGGACAGAGAAGAGGCGTAGCGCATATAATAGAAATGAATTTCTAAGAAAGAAATAGGTGTTCGAGGTGTGCATGCTAGAGACAGAGCAGAAGAACAGAAATCTCAAAGAAAAATGTGAGCAGTAAGACACTGATGCAGGTAGAGAATATATGTGTAGTAGTACAATGATGAGACTAGTAAGCTATAGATAAACACTATATCACTGTAATAAAAGTTTCAGTAACGAATTTTTTATATTTCAGGGTGTTTGGGAGGTGCTTGGGAGGATTGGTGTCATCAGAGTTTCAAGTGCGTGCTTGAAGAACATGGAGTTGTAGCTTCCATCTAGTTACATCTAGAAAAACAAGGGTGGCAGGGTGGTGCAAGGGAGAACTATTGTTCTCTATTATACAGGTTGGTGCCTGTGTGACTGGAAGTTGGTGATTGCATCCAGTTGGTGCTATAACAATCAGGGAGTTGGTGCTTCCTTGTAGTGGGTGATAGAGAAACCAGAGAGTTGGTGCTCTCAGCAAGTTGCAGCTTGCAATATAGAGGTGGTAGCCTCACAATGAGTTGATTATCATAAGAATTATAATTTAAAGAAAATAAAGATTACTTATCATATCAAGAAGAAGAGGTTTTTCCCTTTATGGGTTTCCTCAGGAAATATTTGTCTCTGTGTATTTCATGTTTGTGATTGATGTTTAACGTTCTAGTGCTTACTTCCTTGTATCATTTTGATCATGATTGAGTGTTCTATGAAGAGCTTAAAATGGGTGTAATTGTTTAATCACGGAGACAATTGATTCACCCCCCTTCTCATTTGTCCAACAATTGGTATCAGAGACGATTCCTTTTATCTAAAGGTATATCAATAAGCTTAAACAGGTCAAGCCATGAAGGAAATTCAACCAATAAGGCCCCCCTGTTCATTGGAACAAACTTTGCCTTCTAGAAAGCTAGGATGAGAACTTACATAATGGCTTTAGGTACAGATGTCTAGGATGTGGTAGAGACTGGTTATGGAAAGCCAGTTGTACTAGCTAATAAGGATGACAAGATAGAGTTCATATTCAACACTAAGGATATGAATGCTATTCTGAGTGGGCTTGCAGAAGAAGAATTTGTAAAAGTTATGCACTTAGAAACTACCAAAGAAATGTGGGACAAACTCATTATCAGTTATTAAGGTAATGAGAAGGTAAAGGATACCAAGCTTCAAACCTACACAGTACAGTTTGAACAACTAAATACGAAAGAGGATGAAACTTTTGGAAAGTACTTTTTGAGAGTTGAAGAATTAGTAAATGCAATGAAATCACTTGGTGAAAAAATTGAGGAACCCTCTTTAGTTCAGAAAATTTTGAGATCTCTACCAGATAGGTTCAACCCAAAGGTATCTTCTACAGAAGAACTTAATGGCCTAAAATATTTTGCTTTTGATCAACTTCTAGGAACGTTGACTTCATATGAAATGAGGATAGGTAAAGATAAACCCACCTCTAGAGAAGCATCATTTAAAGCATATAAGGATGAGAATTCTGAGCCTGATGAAATTGAAGAAAAATTTGTGAGAAGACTAAAGAAAGGATTAGGAAAGTATCCCTTCAAGTGTTTTAACTGTGGAAAAATAGGTCACTTTGCATCTATGTGTCCACACAAGAAGCAGGATCATAATTCTAAAGGTGAAAATAAGTACAAATCCAAAATATTTGATAAAAGGAAAAGTTTATGCATAAACAATGACGACTCTTTAAAAGACATAGATGTAAATTCTAACCTTGTACAATGTCTACTGTAAAAAGATATTCAGAAAAGAATAGAAAAGATATAATGGAAAATGAAAACATTACACATAGATTTTTCCCCTGGAAACCCAAACCGGGAAAACCAACATATATTATATTCATACATTGTGTTACATTGTTTACAATACAATATACATATAGGAGCCATCGGAATCCAAAACCCTAACCTAATGACCTGGATTAGTCCAAAACCCTAATTCCTTAACCAGAAATAGAAAACCATTGGCAAAAAACCATGTGCCGAAAAACCACCTAAATATCATGTGGTCCCGAAAATCTGTCATCCCGGTAATATGTCGTCCCAGAAATATGTCGTCCCGGTGTGAAAAAAATTTTTGGGGGTGCTTCCCCCGAACCCCCACACGGGGGACTCTACCCCCCTGCATGCCTGACATTGACGCTCAGACACTACTACTCGTGCAAATAATATAACACATACCCAACAATCTCCCACTTGTTGTTTTCTTTGCACGCAAGGGGTTACAGGGTTACATAGTCAACAATCCAGGGTAGCAATGCCCATGGATCCTATACACCAAGATAACTTCTCAATGCTCACAAATTTTGATAATGAATCTGCAATATTCTTCAAAGTGTCCACCTTCATCAATGATACTTTCTTTTCTTCAATCATGTCTCTCACAAAGTGATATTGAACATCAATGTGCTTTGTATTTGAATGATAAGCAGGGTTCTTTGCCAAGAAAATTGCACTTTGACTGTCACACTCTATCCTTACAGCTTCTTGTACCAACCCAATACCTGAACACAATCTTTGTAACCATACTTCTTCCTTACTTGCATGAGTGGCTGCCATGTATTCAGATTCTATATTTGAAAGTGCCACTACAACCTGTCTTTTTCTCATCCAACTTATTGCTCCTCCAAACAAGTTAAACACATACCCTCTTGTGAATCTCATACGATCCAAATCTCCAGCCCAGTTTGCATCCACAAAGCCATGTATATCAACCAATCTGTCCAATCCCGGTCTTCCTTTGTAGCACAATCCATAGATAGCAGTGCCACGCAAATACCTGAAAACCCTTTTTACTGTTGTCCAATGCTTCTTCCCTGGTTTTGACATATACCTGCTCAAAACTCCCACTGCATGTGTAATGTCTAGTCTAGTATAGACCACTTCATACATCAAACTACCAACTACACTCACATATGGAACATGAGACATGTCCTCCTCTTCTTCATGTGTCTTGGGACATTGATCCACAGATAACTTTACACCAACGGGAATAGGAACCTTGACCGGTTTACATTCCTGCATATCAAACCTTTGCAACATTGTCTCGACATATTTTCTCTGATTTAACCATAGTTTCCTCCTTTTTCAATCTCTTTTAATTTCCATGCCCAAAATGAAATTTGAAGAACCAAGATCCTTCATGTCGAATTTAGAGAACAACTGAGTTTTCACATCCTGGATAAACTGCTTGTTGTTTCCTATCAGCAACATGTCATCCACATACAAGACCAAATAAATCAAATGATCACCAATTAATTTAGAATACACAGAGTGTTCCGCTTTTCTTCTTTTGAAGCCAAGTCCTAGCATATAAATATATAATTTTTGATACCACATCCTTGGTGATTGTTTTAAACCATACAAGGACTTTTTCAGCTTGCATACCAGCTCCTTCTTTCCTTTCACAGCATAACCTTTTGGTTGCTTCATAAAAATTTCTTCTTCCAGATCCCCATGCAAGAATGTTGTCTTCACATCCATCTGTTCTATTTCAAAATCAAATGCAGCAGCAACAGATAACAAAAATCTTATATAGGTTAACTTGTCAACAGGAGAAAAAATCTCACCAAAATCAATTCCCTCAACCTGGGAATAAACCTTTGCTACTAATTGAGCTTTGTATTTCTCCACTTTTCCTTCTACATTCAACTTCTTTTTAAATACCCATTTGCTGCCAATGGGCTTTCTTCCAGTTGGCAACTCCACTACATCCCAAGCCTCATTCTTATCCAAAGATGCCATTTCTTCTTCCATGGCCCTTTTCCAGAGATTTCCATCCTCTGAATCCACTGCCTCCCTGACAGTTCTAGGGTCATCATCAGTAATAGACAAAGAAAAAATTGAACGAAATTCAAATGGACTATACCTTTTCGGTAGCCTTCTTTCTCAATCCGATCTCCTCAATACCGGATTATGAGTATCTTCTTCTTCTGATCCATGTTCTTCTGTAGAGTTTGCTTCATCATCCTCTAAATCAAACTCTATATTCTCCAGTTCTTCCTTACTTGGTAGGACTTCCTATTTAAAAACATCCTTCATTTCTCTAAATACCACATCTCGGCTATACACTACCTTCTTAGTTTCTGGGTTCCAAAGCTTATATCCTTTGAGACCATCTTTATATCCAATAAAGATACATTTTCCAGCCTTCTTATCTAGCTTACTCCTATTTTCCTTTGGAACATGAACATATGCATCGCATCCAAATACCTTAAGATGCGTGAGAGAAGGTTCCTTACCAGTCCATACCTCTTGTGGAGTCTTGTCACCCAACGCTAATGAGGGTGATCTGTTGACCAGATAACATACAATACCCACTGACTCTACCCAGAATTCTTTCCCTATCCCGACACCACTGAGCATGCACCTTGCTTTTTCCATCAATGTCATGTTCATCCTTTCTGCAACTCCATTCTGCTAAGGTGTATATGGATTAGTCTTCTGCCTTGCTATACCACACTTCTTACAGAATTCTTCAAATTCATTCCCGCAGAACTCTCCACCATTATCTGTCCTCAACACCTTAATTTGTTTCTCTGTTTGATTCTCAACAAGAGCCTTAAACTATTTCAACCTGTCAAATACTTCATATTTCTTCCTGAGAAAATATATCCAAGTTTTCCTCGAGAAGTCATCTATAAATGAGACATAGTACATAGATTCTCCCAATGATGGGACCGACATAGGTTCAAAAACATCACTGTGAACTAGTTGTAAAATTCCTTCTGCCCTCGTTGCACCAGAGGGGAATCTTACCTGATTCTTCTTCCCATATAGACAATGTTCACAGAAATCAAAATCCAGAGAGAAATTAGACATGCCTTCAACCATACCTTTATCGTGTAGTAGTTGAAGACCCTTCTCTCCGATATGCCCCAGTCTTTGATGCCACAACATAACCTTTTCTCCATATACTGTAGGAGTTCTTTCTTCTTCAACTTCAATATCAGGAACAATGGAGCTATTACACCCATCACTAAGAGTTCTTCCTAGCAGCTTATACAGAGTTCTAAACTGACCTCCCCTCATCAACACCATTTCTCCTTGAACCATACTTTAAGTTCCCTTTTCAAAAATTGTTTTTACCCTAGCATCTTCCACTTTTCTTACAAAAATCAAATTTCTGGCCATACCTGGGATGTGTAGAACACCAGGCAGTGTTCTTATCCTTCCATCTATGAGTCTCAACTTGACCCTTCCTCTTCCTATGATTCTAGTTTTCGAATCATTACCCAAGAAAACATTACCTCCATCATACTTTTCATATTCGCGGAACCACTCCCTATGGGGAGTCATATGAAAGGATGCACCTGAGTCAATCAACCATGCCTCATGATCTGCATTTGTGCTTGAAGAGGCCAAGTACACATGCCCTTCTTCTTACTTGGAGGTCTTTTCTTCTGTAGAAGAAGATTCTTCAGATCCCTTCTTTTTCTCAACTTTGGATCTACACTTCTTCTTGTAGTTCCCTTCTTTTACACACCTCCAACATACCCTTCCAAACATTCCAGGAGATTTAGATCTACCCTTAGACTTAGATCTCCCACTTGAGAAATTAAATCTATTTCTTTCCTAGGAACGTCCTCTTGCAAATAATGCATCTGTGCTATGTCCTTCCATATTGTTTCATCTCATCTCCTCGGACAACAAGGATGAGACCACTTCTTCAAACTTCAAAGAAGTTGTATTACTACCTATGGCCACAACCAGACTATCCCATGCATCTAATAAAGAACATAACAAACTGATACATTTATCTTCATTTAAAATTTTAATCTCAACAGATACTAACTGACTTACCACAGTATTGAAGGCGTTCAAATGCTCTGCCACTGAGTCTCCATTTCTCATCCTCAAGTTATACAACTTCTTTCTCAGGAATAGTTTATTTACCAGGGACTTAGACTGATACAACTTCCTCAAATTTTGCCATAAATCCTTGGTTGTACCTTCCTCTGACACATTCAGTAATACTAAATCGGAGAGACACAGTTAGATTGTGCTCTTTGCCTTTCGATCCATCTTTTTCCAGTCATTTGTAGAAGTTCCTGTAGGTGTAGTACCTAGATATACCGTGATCCATTGATCTCTGTCCACCAAAAGATATTCCATCTTGAGCTTCCATAGCTCAAATATTTTCCCATTAAACTTCTCGATCTCCATCTTTGAATTACTTGCCATTTCTTTTCACCTGAAAAACAATACCGCAGATCTCCCACTGTAACAAGGCTTATCACAGTCCCGAGCCAAACCCTTAACCACAAAGGCATCCCCCTGAAGCCAATAAAGCTCTGATACCAAATGTAAATTCTAACCTTGTACAATGTCTCCTATAAACAGATATTCAGAAAAGAATAGAAAAGATACAATGGCAAATGGAAAAATTACACAGATATTTTTCCCCTGGAAACCCAAACTAGGAAAACCAACATATATTATATTCAAACATTGTGTTACATTGTTTACAATACAATATACAAATAGGAGCTAGCAGCATCCAAAACCCTAACCCAATGACCTGGATTAGTCCAAAACCCTAATTCCTTAACTGGAAATAGAAAACCATTAGCAAAAAACCATGTGCCGAAAAACCACCTAAATATCATGTGGTCCCAGAAATATGTCGTCCTGGTAATATGTTGTCCTGAAAATATGTTGTCCCAGTGCGAAAAAAAATTCGGGGGAACTTCCCTCGAACCCCTGCATGGGGGGCTCCACCCCCCTCTAACCCCCCTATGTGCTCGGTGCAGACGCTCAGACACTACTACTCGTGAAAAGAATATAACACATAGCCAACAATAGATAGTGACTCTTCCTGTGAAGATAAGGTAAATGTATTCATGCTTATGGCCAAAGAGTATTATGATAATAAAATCACAAGAACTGATGTTAATGATGAATAAGTTGTGGTCGATATGGAAGGTGAACTAATCAATACCTTAGAAGAAATTGACAGACTCAGACTCAAGAAAAGAAAAAAAAACAGTTGTTGATGCAGTTTGAAAAGAATGATGAAGACTTTTCCCTGCTAAAGGTGGAGTTAGAAGAGGCAAAGAAAATAGAGGACATTCTGAAACAACAGTTATCAGAGAAGAAGGCAAGACATGAAGCCTTAGAGGAAGAGGTTGTAAAGACCATAAAAGAGATGGAGAAGTTCAAAGCATTGTATCTCCAAACTCTTCGAAGAATTAAAGCCTCAGAAGGATTAACTACCATTATGAATCAACAAAGGAATCCAAATTTGAAAATTGGTTTGGGTTATGAAGAAGGATCAAGTTGTAGTAATCCAAGTAACAAACATTCCATCAAGTTGGTCAAATCTACATTCATTGAAAACAAAAAATATGGAGAAATAGAGGAAGATAATCAACCACCAAGGAAGAGTGAAAGAAAAAGCACCAAAACTAAAACTGTAGAACAAAGAAATTGACCTGCTCAAAGAAGACAACCTTTTTCTAGGTACAAAGAATTTTTCTATGGATATTGTTTTTTCTATTCTAACTTTGGTCATAAAGCTATAAATTGTTCTTTAAGATTTAGATATGAACAATCAAAACACTCAAGGAATAGATATCTGTCGCAACAAAGAATGAGACAACCAAGTAACAAACAATCACAAACTGTGAATCATGTGATGGCTGGAAAAAGGGCACGGGTTAAGCATAACAATCGTTATGATCCTTTATTCAATGAACCATAATGTTACACCTACCATAATTTTGGACATAAAGCTACATGTTGTCACTTAAGGAACTATGAGCCAGATTTGAATCCTTTTGCTGAAAATGTCAAGTGTGGACTAGTGTTGTCAGCTCAAAGACAAAAGAACCCGTGGTATATTGACAGTGGATGCTCCAAACATATGATGGGAGACAAAGGTAAGTTTTTGTATCTAAGTGAAAGAAAATCAGGAAACATAACCTTTGGAAATGATGCTCCAAGTAAAATCAAGGGTAAATGGATGGTAATTTTAAGTAATGGAAAAGGAAAATATCAGGATGTTCTACTTGTAGATGGGCTAAAACATAACTTTCTCAGTGTAATTCAAATTTTTGATGGAGGATGTTAAGTGGTGTTTACTTCCAAGGATTGCGAGATAAATTTTGTAAACTCGGGACAAGTTGTGGCTAAAGGCATAAGGACAGATAACAATGTATGTGTGCTGAAAGAAGATAAAGAAGAGTGTCATCTAAGAAAACATGATGAAAGTTGGTTATGGCATAGGATACTTGGATATATAAACTTTGACCACTTAATAAAGCTAAAAAATCTTGAGGCAGTAAAATATCTTCCAAGAATATCAAAGCCACAAGACTCTGTGTGTAAACCCTGCCAAGTAGGAAAGCTAACCAAGACACAGTTTAAATCCAAGAGCTCTACTTCAACAGAGAAACCACTCCAATTAGTTCATATGGATTTATGTGGACCATCAATATTGGAAGGCACGGGAAAGGAAAACTACTTTATGATGATCATTGATGATTACTCCAGACTCACTTGGGTTGCTTTTCTCAAAGAAAAGTTGAAGCATTTGAGAAATTTAAAACATTTAAGTATTTAACTGAGAATCAAATATGTAAGAGGATAAAGGCAGTAAGATAAGACAGAGGAGGATAATTTATGTCAAGTGATTTTAAGGAATTCTGTGATAAAATGGGATCAAGAGAGAATACAAAATCCCATGAACTCCACAGAAAAATGGAGTAGCTGAGAGGAAAAATAGAACAGTGAAACAAATGGCCAGGTCAATGATGAATGAGAAGAACATTGGTCAAACCTACTGGGTAGAAGAAATACACACAACAATCCATGTTCTTAACAACTCCCACCTCGGACCACACAGTGCCAATACACCTTATGAACTGTGGTATGGGAGACCTGCTTCAATCAAACACTTCAAAGTCTTTGGGAGTAAGTGTTACATAAAAAATAATAATGAGAACCTTGGTAAGTATGATTACAGGGTTGATGAAGGAATCTTATTAAGGTATTCTACAAACAATAAAGGACACAAATGATATAATAAGAGGTTGCATAAATTGGTTGACTGTATTGACATAAAAGTTGATGAAGGAATCCCAGTAAGAGAGGTTAACAATATTGAATCAACAACAAATGATATAGATGAAGTTGAAGCTGAGCAGGTCCAAGAATAAGAACAAGAAAACTTTGAGTTAGATGAAGATGAAAATACTCAGGTAATCTCAAATCAACAGACAACATCAAATTCTTCCTCCAAAATTACTCAAAAGAATCATCCTGCAAGTCAGATAATTGGTGAAAAAGACAAAGGTGTACAAACCATGAGAAGGTTAATCAAAAACACCGAGTAATCAAATATAGAATTCATGTCCATGGTGGAACCCAAGAACTTCAACGAGGTCAGTAAAGATGTAAATTGGTTAAAATCAATGAATGAGGAACTAGACCAGATTGAAAAGAATGACACTTGGGAACTTGTTCCTAGGACAACAGATAAAAATGTAATAGGATCAAAATGGGTCTAAAAAAATAAGATGAATGAGCAAGGAAATATTGTAAGAAATAAGGCTATATTGGTCTTCAAAGGATATTCTCAAATAGAATGTTTGGACTTTGATGAAAAATTTGTGCCTGTAGCAAGATTAGAAGCTACTAGAATGTTACTTGCCTATGCTTTTCATAAAGAGTTTAAATTTTATCAAATGAATGTCAAGTCATATTTTCTAAATGGATATCTAAAAGAAGAAGTTTATATGGAACAACCAGAAGGTTTCCAACTATCAAATAACCCTGACTTTGTCTGCAAGATGATGAAATCCTTATATGGGTTGAAACAAGCTCCTCGTGCCTGGTATCACAAACTGGATACATATCTACAAGACAAAGTATTCAAGAGAGGAACAATTGACAGTAATCTATATATCAAAACATAGGGTAACGATCTACTCATTGTGTTGGTCTATGTAGATGAAATCATCTTCATTAGTAATAATGCTTCATTGGTACAATGGTTTGCTTCTGCCATGCAGTCTGAATTTGAAATGTCTATGATAGGGGAACTGTCATTTTTTCTTGGCCTACAAATTACTCAGAAGTATGAAGGAATATTTCTTTCTCAGGAAAAATATCTAAGAGAAATTTTGAAGAGGTTTCAAATGGAAGATTCTAATACTATGAGCACACCTATGGTCACTTGATGTAAGTTAAGCAAGGATGATGATTCACCTGATGTTGATCAGAGTTCATATAGTTCTATGATAGGTAGCCTATTATACATCACAGCATCCCATCCAAACATAATGCATTATGTTGGAATGGTAGGAAGGCATCAAGCCACACCTAAACAAAGTCATTTGTTAGCTGTCAAAAGAATATTCAGATACTTGAAAGGAACAATGGACTATGGCATATGGTATCCTAGGAATCAAAATTTTCAGCTATCAGTCTATTCATATGTTGACTGGGCTAACTGCATGGATGAAAGGAAACGCATGAGTGGAGGTGCGTTCTTCTTAGGAGATTCTCTAGTAGCATGGTTGAGTAATAAGCAAGGTTCCATTTCCTTATCAGCTATAGAAGTTGAATACATTGAAGTTGCCACCTGTTGCATCCAAGTATTATGGATGATTCAGACACTTGCAGACTTGGGGATAAATTATACTGCACCGATTCAAATCCATTGTGATAATACCAGTGCAATTAGTGTGTCAAAGAACCCTGTCTTCCACTCCAAGACCAAGCATATACCCATCAAGTATCACGTCTTGAGGGAATAGGTAACCAACTCTGTGGTTTCTTTGCATCATATTCCATCCAAAGATCAAATTGTCGATATCTTCACTAAACCGCTTGCACAAACTCAGTTTGAGTATCTACGCCAGAAGTTGGGCATGACCTCACTGTCAACCTAAGAGGGTCCATCCTATCAGGGGGATTTTGTGTTGGTTGAATATATGATACCTTTGAAGAATACTGCAACAACTTAGGGGGAGCATGTTTTATTTGACATTGATGTCATAGGGGGAGAAAAGGTCTTCTGGATAAAAGGTGTTCTAGATTCTAGAGTTGGGATCTAAGTTGAACAATGTAGCCACTCAGGGTTTCCATCAATGCCAAAGGAGGAGATTGTTGGAATATTCACAAGTTGAATGTTCTTTTCATTGATGGAAAGATTAGAGTATACATCAATGGAAAAAGAACAACAATGATATTGGCAGAGTGATGTTGACAGGGTTACAGGCAGAGTGCACATGGGAAACAAAACACTGAAGACATAGAAGAGAAAGCTCAGAAGAGATAACACTTTTCACATTATAGAAGCGCAAACGAGGTCCAAATCATCAAGACTCGTAGAAGGATCAAAGGTTGAGACCTTTGGCACTTAGAAATTCTTCCAAGTCAGGAGGAATGAAGCTCAGGAGGAGGAGCGACATGGGCCATCAATCGTGGATTAATGAGCATTGTGGGTCATTAGATCAGAGTCCAGGACCAGAGGAAGCGCAGATGAGGAGATTAGATCTCAACCATTGATCTGAGCACGAGGACTGACCATTGTTAGATCAAGATGAATGTGCATGACCTTTAAGTGTAAGGTGAAGAGGGTTTACAAATTCCCTAAAGTAAGGGGACCATTCGATCTGAAGGACACACGGTAGAAGATGAGGAGTTTCATGATTTCCAGAATCTGGAGCACAAAGGAAGCTATTTTCCAAAGTTGCGAAATGTGAAATCGCAACATGATCTGAGCCATCAGATCGAGGAGAGATATGGACCATTGATTGTCTAGGGATATGAGATGCAAATTCATGAAACACAAAATCAGGATTTGATCACAACCGTTGATCGAGGAAGCATTCTGAACTATTGATCTGGAATGACGAAGAATGAAGTCAAAATTCACAAAAGTGAGATTTGAACCATTGGATCACTGAGGAGTGTGAGCCATCAATTTGGCACCCATGGATATTAGGAGTTCAAGAATATGTAGCATAGAGGAAGCTTCTTTGAAAAGTCACAAAATGCGAAGTCACAAATTTGATATGAGTCATTAATTGCAATGGAATCGAGGACCATTGATTTGGTCTTGAGAAATTCGTCGATTCGGGGATCAGGAATTTGGAGAAGATAGGTGAGCAAATTCAACAAGCTTGAAATGTCCTGAAGTGTGAAATTGTGAAGCGTTTGTTAGTGTAGACCTGTGGTCATATCTAGTTGTCAAATCAGTGGAAGAGAAGGGAAGAAGCTAGTGGTGCTAGGATCCATTTCGAAGTTTCATGAATTAGGAAAACTAAGGTGACTCACAGTTGATCACCCAAAATGTGAAATCACAAAATGACTATTGGTTAGGTTCTTTGTCACCGCCGGTAGTCATGTGAAAGGAAGGCGCTTAGCCAGAAGAGCTAGTACCTACTATGGAATTTTTCATAGAAAGGAAAAAAGGTGCTAAGAGCATGAGATTGCGGAGGATCTCTGGGGAACTTCCAGAAACCAATGATTGTTTATACACGAGAATTTGAAGGGGCTTCAGGGTGATCGATGGAGATGACGAAGAGTCTTGACTGATAGAGAGTCTAAGGAATCTCAGCATAATGGGCACTGATGATGATCTCATGAGCAACAAAACTACAAGAGAAGCTGAAGAGTCTCAAGGTATCTGTCAGTGGTATATGTTCGCGGTCAATCTGTCAGCAGGTAAGAAAAAAGGAGACCGTCCTGCATGCCTTGTTGGGTTCACCAAGGCAGAACATATGTAGCAGCAAGGGTTAACAACAAACGGAAAACAAAAACAAAATACAATCTAACTAACAGCTGTAAGCAAATAACGATTCAAAAATAAACAAAAACATGAAGCATGAGTCAAGGGAGTCCACAATGGTTTCAAGGCTTGATCTATTAACGAAACCAGAGTACACGCTGAGGGCAGAGATAAAGGTTCCCTATCCCTCCAATGGAAGGTCCTTCGGGGCTCTCAAGCTTGTGCTTTCCTTACAAAATGAGCAGGACAGAAATGAACAGTGAAAGAACTCTGAGTTAGGCCGTGCATGGATGGCTTGTCAAAAGGACTGAGATCTGAATCTGGACAGCGTAACTTTGTTGGGAATTATCTGCTGAAACAATGAGTCTTCATGTCTATTTATAGCATTTTCCAGGCGGTCACGTAACCAGCTTCCGGTGTAAACATGGACCTGTTTAGGGTTCACTTAAGCCATAAATTCGCCGAATTTGCAGAGCAGACCCTGATCTGAGGGTCAAATCGTCTTGGGGGCCAGTCCACAGGCGGTCGGGAGGCCGACTTAAGCAATTAATGCACCGCATTAGCAAATGCACGGCTTTTTATGTGAACAGTCGCGCGTCGGGCGCGCTCATGCGCGCGAAACACGTTTTTGTCCCGCGCATACGCGCGCTCACCCTACTGCTGTAAAGCGCCTTTCAATTTTTGGTTACTTTGTATAGTTTTTGACCTTTCTGGAATGTTGTGGACTTAATTCAATGCCATGAATGACTTCATTGTTGTTTTGATGATGTGGAGTTCTTGTCGCCGTGTGCAGACGAAATTTCAGTGATAACAGATGCCCCCTGATGGATGAGGTTAGGAGCATACGTATAGCTGAAATCCATCAATGTTTCTTCTACTGATAGTGTGGTTGTAAGGGAAAGCAATAGTGAGACCCTTCGGAACAATCCATTGGAGGAAAACGGAACCCGTATCTCGACCTTCTGAGAGAGTGTATGAAAAAATATACAACTGTGTACAAACGAGGCGGGCATGCCCCATGCTTGTGTAATGTAACTCTGAAAAAGGATGACTGAAGTGTTGGTGTAGACAACTGCAGCGCCCTTAGGGGAGGTAAATGTAAAGGCAGAAGACAATTCTGCAATGGAACATACTCTGAATAATAGGCAATGATCACTGTAATAAGAAGTGACGATGATGTGGGCATTGATGGCCCTACCAAGTTCAGAGGTCTTCGGCAACTGACAAAAAGAACTGCAATAGTCGCAAAGTAAGACCCACCATAACATGAGAAAGTGTTGGCGTCGAATGTTATG
>ML783242.1:302153-322942 GCA_009831015.1 Picea engelmannii | reverse complement strand
ATCGTGCTGCTTACCTCCGGCTTTTCTTCCTGATATTTATCTTTTATCGGAAGCAACCTATGGAGTCTCCCATCCTTCTCCAAGGTGTATGTGTTCATCCTCCCGTCATGAACAACATTTCTATCATACTTCCATGGTCTACCCAGCAGTATGTGACATACATCCATGGGAATGACGTTACACAAAATCTCGTCATGATAATTCCCAATTTTAAATTTAACTAAGCATTGTTTAGTGACACTTACCCGATGTCCTTTTTGTAGCCACGAGACCTTATATGGACTCGGGTGCTTAGTCGTTTCCAGCTCCAGCTTTTCTACCATCTCAGCCGCAACGAGATTATCAGTGCTTCCGCTGTCGATGATGACTTTGCATTTTCTGTCCCTGGCTGTGCAAGCCATCCTGAACAGTCTGCTCCTTTGTACTGAGTTGTCCACCTCTTTCTCAGGTGTCAAAAGGATCTTATGCATTCCCAGTGATCTTCCGCTGTCAGCATCTTCTGACTCAACATCGCGTCTCTGTGCCTCAGTGATGTGAGTTCTTCCTCCGTCCATTTTCCTCTCTGGAAATTCCACGGCTTTATGACCGTCTTTACCACACGTGAAACATGTGATAACTCCTCCTCTGCCTCTTCCTCTACCTCGGGTACGAGGAAATGTATTTGCATCAACATATCCTCCTTGTTGATCATCTTGTTGTCTCCTTGGCTCAGCATTTTGTTGTCTCTGCTGTGAGGTTCCACCTTTTTCAGCTCTACCCTGAGGCCTCTTCCAATCCTCCTTGGGTTTCTGTGTTCTCTCTTGAACAACAGTTTTTCCTCTGGGCTGACTTCTGCCTCGCCCTCGCTGACCTTGCTTGCGGCTCAGCTTTTCTTCGGCCTTCAGAGCCATCTGGTACACATCCTCAACAGTGCGGATGGTCAACATGCTCAACTCATCCTGAATGTCATACCTGAGACCATTCAGATATCTTGCCACTTTTTTGTCATCACTCTCCCGATGACCAGCTCAAATGTTGAGCCTGTAGAATTCTTCGGTGTACTCCTTCACCGTCATCAACTTCTGTCTCAGGTTCTGCATGCGCTTGAACAGAGTAATCTGGTAATCCCTCGGAATGAACTTTGCCTTTATCTTGGCGATCATCTGATCCCAGCTTTTGATCTTCTATTTTCCTTTGGAATGCCTGTCCGCCTGCAACTCGTCCCACCATAAGGCTGCATGTCCTTTCAGCTTCGTGACTGCATGACTCACCTTCTTATCCTCTTCGATGTCCTCATAATCGAAGTAGGTGTCGAGCGCTCGGATCCAATCCAGCATCTCTTCTTCATTTAGACTCCCCTCATAAGTCGGGATGTCCATCTTCGTCTTCGAGCTCATCCTCGAAATGGCTTTGATCAACCTCTCGGTTGAAGCATCTTCTGCCGAGACTTCTTCGGCGTCGTGTCCAGCTTCCTCTTCAATCTCAGGATTGTTGAACTCTCCTGCGTCGGCTCTACGCCTCTGGGTGGTCTCCATATCTTCGAGTCTCGCCCTGAGATCTCGTATCTGACGCTCCATCTCGGCATTACCTGCCGGCCTCCCCCTTCTTCGAGCATCCTTGTCTTCCCAATCAGGTGATTGCCTCTCTCTTCTGGGTGGCATTATGTATCCGCTTCTCTCTGCTACCTGAACAAAGAGAACTTCACTGCCCTTTCCGAGCTCTGATACCACTCTGACGCAAGTCGTGAGTATCAGAGTATTTTCCTTTCTCCTTCCCTTCTCTCACCTGCAATATACAGACAAGACTTCAGGGCTCTGATACCACTCTGACGTGACCCGCACCCTCGACGGCACGGTCGCCCCACCAGGACCTTCTCTTTCTCCACGGCCCGAAGAGCCAATGCTCTTCCAACTCCCACGGGAGTTCTTTACCCACATGAACACTACCTTGTGATTCTCCCTTGAGAAATCGGGAGATCGGACCTCGCGACTTCGCGAGTTCCGCAACCGGGAGCTGGACTCTCAGATTCCAAGACCCGATACTTCTGGTCAATGTTGACTATGTCTCGGTATATCGGGACCTCGCGCTATCGCGACTTGCGACTAGCGTCACTATGCCTTCGAGTTCTCAACTTTAGAGACCCGAAGTGCCGAGATGCCGATGACTTGGAAATCTCGCAACCTCGCGCTATCGCCACTCCCGAGATCAGACTTGAGGTCTCCAACCCCCAAGATCCGCTATCCCGAGACCACCTGTCACATCATCTATCCCGATGTACACCATGCAAAACGTTCCGGGATGTCGCGTTTCGCATCCTCGTGACCTCACTCTACAAGAAACAAGAATCTTTCATCGCGAACTCCCGATACATCTGACCCACAAATCAGGTCGCGATCTCGGTGATTCTCCACGATGATTCAAGTCGTCGATTCTCTTCCTCTTGAAGAGTTTCCCCGTTCACCACCTTTGTTCTGTGAGACCTCCGCAGGGGTCAACTTCACAGCGAACCAAAGAGACTATCCCTCCTGAGCTTTTTGTCAACTCGGACTCCTTCAAGGATTCCTCAAACACGCTCCTTGTACTCGGGCTTCGATCACTCCAAAAGTGTTGAAGTCTTTTGGGTCCCGTGCGTCCACGCTCACAACGGCTTCGTCCCTTTCCTCTTCTCAAACTGGCTATTGAGACTCAAATTCGACCTGCACTTACCTGCACGGCTCGAATAACTCTACTCCACTCTGAATGAAGTGAGAATGAAAGTTCAACTGTTTAGCCTCCTCGACGCACTCTATGCGGAGGAATTCGACTGCCTCTATGCAGGAATCTCCTGGCCTAAACAGAGAAAAAATGGAAACTCTATCTCCTCATTCTCTTAGGTTTCGAACCTGGTATGCAATCACATAAGCAGCATATAAAAGATAAGTGTAGAAAGAAGAAAACATGCATAAGCACAATATCAACAACACACAGAGATCAAACACGTCCATGGGATTGAATCAAAGCTCTTCCTATTAATTCAATCTGTACATGGAGGTTTCTTCACAATTCTCTGCTCTGCTCTCTCTTCTTCTCTCAATGCTAATGCTTGATGATAATACAATGATACAAGGGAGGGTGCATATACTCCGTTTTCCCTCTCGAAATCTAAACTGTCTAATCTACAGTTAATTATTCTATCTACTTGCATTAAATTTAAGTAAATGCCTTAGCTACCTAAGGACGAGAGCTTATCTGCTTGAGGTCCGTTACATATAGAAAGTGCGCTTCATCACATCAACGTATTAATGTTTGGCCCAGCCATATTACAATGTTCCAAAATTTGAATGCTGGCATTGTCCAGCTGTTCCTTTGCCTCCACGCGCTGGCTCGCTTGATGAGTGGGCGATGCTCCTGCATCAGAATGGTCTGGATAGTTACTCCTCGAGGGAAGACTCATTTACTCCAGGTTACACCTTGTTTGGTGTCGGAGGAATGGCCCAGGGTGGGGCGTAGTCTAGGCTCAACAATCATGGATAGTTATTCCTCGAGGGCAGACTCATTCTCTCCAGGTTACACTTTGTTTAGTGTCAAAAGAATGGCCCAGGGTGGGGAATAGTCCAGGACAGTCATTCCTTAGGGCAGACTCATTCCCTCCAGGTTACACCTTGTTTAGTGTCGGAGGAATGGCCCAGGGTAAGGAATGGTCCAAGCATTTCTTGAGGGCAGACTCATTCTCTCCAGGTTACACTTTGTTTAGTGTCAGAAGAATGGCCCAGGGTGGGAAATGGTCCAGGTTCAAAAATCAGAAACAATCATTCTTCCTTGGTTGGGAAGAATGGGGAAGATAGCCCAGTGTTGATATTCTATATTGAGGGCAGACATTATTTCATATCTCACAGATGTGAGTGAAAGATTGGCCCAGATGATTATTGTTGATACTCTATACTGAGGGTAGACATTCTTTCAGATCTCACAGACGTGAATGAAAGACTGACCCAGATGATTTAGTTTTATCATAACCCTGTTTCTATGCAGATGAATACTACTGTGGTGGCATACATTCTTTCAGATCTCACATACGTGAGTGAAAGATTGGCCCAGATGATACAATTTTTATCATAACATTGTTTCTATGAAGGTTTTTATTTGTTATGAAGGACAGTTTGTGATTTTGTTTCACAAAGTCTGAGTAGTTGTGTACTACTGGAATAGACACAGGTATGCTCTATAAATTGATATTGTACCAGTTTTCATAGGATATTATCCAGTCGGATAATAATGACAGGTGCTCTTGGTGCTACCAGTTGAATGGTTTGTTGTGCTCAACACCATACCTCCCTAGCTAGGAGGGAGTGTTAATATTATGGAATCTTCGGGAGGTATGAACCTCTATTATGACCTATGAAGAGATTAGAATCCTCCAGAAGGAAGCAAAGAATTGAAGGAAACCCTAGACAAGTTGTCGGCTAAACAAATATATTTATATTGAATTTATTGATGCCCAAAAGGAGAAGTCAGCCCAGTTAGACTGGCTAGGTTGGCCCCAGTTAGACTGGCTAGTCCACTATAAATACAGGGCACCATTTTCATTATTGGTCATCTCAGCAGTTGCAGTGAGAGCAATATCTGCGCAGGCAATTGTAGGCAACAACAGTTTGGTGCGCAAGTTTCTGGGAGAGCTGGGAAAGTGGTGCGCTAGCTTCTGGGTGGGATCATATGTTCAATTTTTTTTCTATTATTTTTCTTGGTGCATTTAGCCTCTCTTGGCTATTGATTGCAGCTAGAATTCTCTTCTCAGTCAAGGTCAAGGTGCTCGAAGGGTGGCTTAAGGCCTGTGGTTGGGTGACGAGGGTATCGTCAATGGTTAAACGAGCACAATCCTCTATATTCTAACATATTTAGTATCAGATCTACAGTTGTTTCTTGGTACAACAGGAAACAAAGATCTGTGGCACTCAGTTCAGTAGAAGCGGAATACATGGCAGTGAGTCAATCTACATGTGAGGCTATCTGGATGAGAAATATCTTGGTTGGTTTGTTTGGTTCTCATTTAGATATGATAATGATTCATTGTGATAATCAGAGTTGCATTAAACTCTCGATTAATCATGTGTTTCATGATAGATATAAGCATATAGATATCTGGTATCATCATCTCAAATATTGTGTGCAGCAAAAGATCATGTTGCTTCAATACATTCCTACGAAAGATCAAGATGCAGACATTCTGACGAAGGCACTCACCAAGAGAAAATTTGAATATCATAGAGACAAGATTGGGGTGAAGGATAATCCCTTTCTTATTGAGAGGGAGTGTTGAAAAGTCAACAAGAAACATGTGTCTAATTTACTTTTCCCTTAAATAAATTGGACAATAAATATTAATCTATTATCTCATTTATAACTGAGTGATTTGGAGTTGTAACAGAATTATAAGTGTAGTTAAATGAGTTAGTCTTAGTTGTACTAGTTGTAACTAAACTTGCACTAGTGAGAGTTCAATGAATTAATTATTCATTAATTCACAATCAATGAACTCACATGCAACTAAATATTCACCACGATTAACTACATGCATGTCAGATCTAGTGGAGACCCAGTTGAGATAACAGGTGAAAGGGACAGTTTGGCTATCAATTGTGATTTGAGTGAAGTGCACTCATGCAATCACACATGCAGTGGATATGCTCATGAGCATGTGAAAAACTAGGAATTATAATTCATTGTGAGTATTCTAATTGCATGGATTGTGTAGAGGAGGCAGGTTGTCTAGAGAGAGAATATTGGCACCTGAGTTTTTCAATTTTTGTATGACAGTGTGAGATGATTGTATTGTACTGAGAGATATTGGATTAGAGTTTTGTATGAAATTGTTTCATGATCCATGATATACATAATATATGATAGTGGGGTTTTTAGCTTTATGCTTTCTCGGAAAAACTTTTGTGTTATGTGTTCTTGATATTTCACTTTGTGATCGTGGTTTAATTTCTGCAAGAATATTAGTAGAAGTGATTATGTATTTAACAATGGCATATAATTTTTAGATCAGTAGAATCGCAGGAAATACTTAATTTGTATTGAAATTTTCTACAGGTAAAGTAGTTGAAAGTGGGTTATCCCTAAAATAAGGAAGTTGGGTAAAAAAGTTAGAAGTTAACCCCTAAAGGAAGCTACCTCGAGAGTATAAATAATAGAGTAAGTGTCTCTTATTAGTACCTATTGAGAACATTAAATATATATTATTGTAAAACGTTTATTGCGAGTACTCATTGATAATTCTAAAGTTGTGCAAGTTTGACGAAGTGAAGGTAGAGTGAAGACAAGGTTTCATGGATGTAGTGAAGAGTGAAAAGATCATGAAAATACCTAGTTAGGGTCATCCCCATGGGTCACCCAGTAGACATCCCACGAGGCACCCTTGTGGGTTGCATATATCCTACCACATGAGGCCCCACTTGACACCTTTCCTGCAACATGTGAGTCACTACCAAAATTCAGGGTTGAGGTATGGTTCAGGTTGCAAAGGTTGTGCAGAGGCTAAATCAAGTTCAACAGTTATCAAGTACAACATATCTATCTACAAGTTCAAAAGGTATGCTATAATCTAATGTGTAGTTGGATGTTGTTATTTAAATGAGGTAGGTTCATATGAGGTTGAGTAGATTCCCTCGGGATACCATTGGTTGTATGGTGCATATTGT
Organism: Picea engelmannii; assembly: GCA_009831015.1. Classification (NCBI taxonomy): domain Eukaryota; kingdom Viridiplantae; phylum Streptophyta; class Pinopsida; order Pinales; family Pinaceae; genus Picea; species Picea engelmannii. The sequence goes on along the minus strand of ML783242.1, from coordinate 316,283 downwards.
ATGAGACATATCTATAGAGATACATTGCTCGTTTATTTGGAATTTATCATTGGTACATCTTGTTGGGTTGATTGTTGAGGCATATATTGTATTTCTTGTTACATGGTTGAGGGATTTTGATTGAGGTGTGTTGTTGACGTTGTTGGTTGTTGGATGTATGGATTGACATGGGTTTTACCTTAGTTATCCAACAAGACCCTTTTCACCATCATCCCTTCTAGTAAACCAGAAGGATACACTGCGCAAAGAGTGCACAATGTAGTCTCACCCAAGATGGTTTACGTGTGACTACAGGATGAATATGTTTGTAGTCATGGAAGGAATTGGGGATGTTATTTTTACCATTGTACTTCTATTTTAACATGCATTATTCTCATAAAAATCATCATATCTATCATTTTATCCATTCAAAAACATTCATTATACTAGTGCGCATTGTAATTAAACCCTAACAGATGCATTCATATAATCATCCACTCATTATAAATCATGTAAAAAGAACAAATCACACATAAAGACACCATTTTACCCTAGTTCACCCCCCCTAGGCTACATCCAAAAATATCTTCTTCTTATTTATTATTCTCCATCAAAATAGTTTGTGCACATTACATCAAAATTTATGAATTGTGCATGTGAGGATAACTAGTGTCACACCAAGCTACACAACTTGCAACCTGACCTTGAGTTACATCTCAACATTGACTCCATCTGAGCTCTGCATCTCTCAACAACAAAAACCCTCAGACTCAAAAAGGACTCTCCAAAAGTAATTTCTCTCTATCAAAATGGGCACCAAATATACCTCAATATACCTCATACATCTTCTATTTATACTAAAAAAATGGGTTAAAACCCTTACATCATGACTCCAAAACCATAACTCTAAGTGGACTTCAATTGCACACTTTCTAACTGCCTTCTGCATGGTTGGTATTCAATCCAACCACACCTTGTGTTGATATTCCTTCTTTCCTAGCATGTGGCTTCCTTTTCCCTTTGTTGTGTTGGTATTCCTTCTTTTCTGGCACGTACTGCTTCCTTTGGTCCATTCTACCTCACTTCCTATGCTTACTCCAACATTGGTACAATTTGAGGCTTCCTAATAGTGAGGGTTTGATGTTTGGCTTATGTGAGGGTTTATTATACATGATTATGATTGTTTTCATATGTATGGCACATGATTAAAGAGACATAGTTGCACATGGTTTGAGTTATATTCTTGTAATATTGGGTATGAGATCTATGTTATCAGATCTGATATGTTGTAGAGATTATTGGTACAAGTTGTTAGTATATGTTTCTACTGGTTATTGGTATAGGTTGACTAAAGGCTATTAGTATAGTTTGACTACATGTTATTGGTACAAGTTGATTACAATTTATTGTTACAGGTTGACTACAGTTTATTGGTACACGTTGACTATAGGTTGTTGTTACATATTAGTACAAGTTTACAGTGGATGATTTCACAGTGACAGAGTGATAGTGGTTTCATTAGTTATTTGGCACTTATACTTTAGGGTGGTTGGACGGGGAAAGGATAGGTGGTTGTATCCACCTTCTTATTGTAGTCAGAGAACATAGGGGGTTGTAGCCTCCTTTTCGTTGGAGCCAAAGAATTGGGGAGTTGGAGCTTCCCTTAGTTTGTAGCCTGAAAATATAGGGGTTTGGAGCCTCCTTCGAGTTGTAGCTAGAGAAAAAGGGAAGTTGATGATTCCAATGAATGTACTTATTAAAGACATATAAGAAAAATAATTATGTGGCTTTCTCCCGTATTAGGTTTCTGCGTAAAAATATTGGTGTATTGTGTATGTGTATGATTGCGCATTGTTCATGGTTTATTTATTCTTCACTTATTGAATGAGATTGGTAAACTGATCATAAAGTTAACAACACTTATATATTGTGGTTAAAAAGGATTAAAAATACCTATTACTAATTCACACCCCCTCTTAGTAATCAAACATGTGAATTTTTTGTTGCCCATGTTTTTACACTCTCTCAAAAGTTGTACCATGATTTCACTACATCGACACCTCAGAAAGTTCATATGCCCCTTTCATTGAATCCATCAATGTCTTTCACTATTTCTCTATCTCCCATTCTCTCTCTCTCTCTCTCTCTCTCTCTCTCTCTCTCTCTCTCTTTATGTTTCTAGGCATAGAGGGGGATATATGTGTGAGAGAGAGGTTGACATTGGCAAAGGGGGAGAGAGAGTGAGAGAGAGTAAGAGTGAGAGTGATATTGATAGAGAGAGAGGGGGAGGGGCTAGAGAGAGAGAAATATGGAGGTAGAGTAAATTAAAGAGAGGGTAAGAGTGGTAGAGAAAGGGGAAAAGGGAATAGGAGAGATAGTGGGAAGGAATGTGATATATATAGAGAGAGAGGGGGTGAGGGAGAGAAATAAATGGAGGGAGAGAGTGGCAGGGGAGAGAGAGAGAGGGAGAGGGAGAGAAGGGGAGAGAGAGAATAATAATGAGATATGGGGATAGGGAGTGCTGAGAGAGAGAGGTATATGCATGTGAGAGATAATGTGGGGGATGGAGGGAGAGAGTGGGGAGAGAGAGGAAGAGTCGGAGAGAGAGAGAGAGAGAGAGAGAGAGGTGGGAGACAAAAAGAGTAGAGTTGGGGAGAGAGGGAGAGAAGGAGAGAGATTGAATGGGTGAGAATGAAATAGTGATAATACAATGATGGATTGAATGAAAGGGACATATGGAATTTTGGATTTGTGGATGTAGTGAAATCATGGTGTTGGGAGAAGGCTCATTTTTGGGAAAAGGCCATTTTTGAAGAGAAAAGCATGAAGTGGAAAAAAAATACAGTGGGAAGTAAAAGAAAAAGATGTGAAGGATGCATGTGAGGCGCGCATGAAAGGGAGACCTAACTGTTGGTCTCTAAATATGTCTTAAAAACAACTTTAGTTTAACATTAATTTATCAACCCGAGGATGCGTCTTTTATCTCAAGAATATCAACAAAATCTATGCAGATAGATTGTAGAGGCTAAACTCATGTAGTCAGAGAAGATCTGAGTTTATCAACAATCAAGTTCCTCAAATGTTCACTTAAAGCTTCTAAGCATTAACAAAATTGAAATCTAATTACCAACATGTTGTGTAATAAAAGGGATTTAACTTAATCTTTTTAACTAAAAATTAGGAATTGAATCTAAGAAAAGACTTGTAAAATTAACTATAAAATATTACTAGAAAGGAAATAACATTAGAAGCAAATTACTCTATCTATGGAAAGAAACAACAATTGTAATTTAATCGAAAGATGCAGTAAATCTAGCTTTACTGAAAGGAACACCAACTATAAATTTAATGAAAAGGAACAACAATCGTAAACTAATTGAAAGGAACAACAAATGTAAACTAATTGAAAGGAACAACAATTGCAAACTAATTTGAAAGGAACAACACTAGCGAATATAAATGAATAAAATAGCACATCTGAAAATATGAGGAATTGTCAGGTAGTAAACTACAACAATAGGGATTTGAGAAGCAATCATTAATACTTGAAGGAAATATCTACCCTTGATACAAAAATAGCATACTAGCACACTTAAGCATTCATTTTAACTATTGCAAAAGAAACTTAAATCAGAAAACAGAGATAAAATTGATACAATTACAGATCAAACAGTAACTCCTTCAGAATGGGCCCTTGGTCCTCAGAAGCACTCCTATTGGAAACTTAGTATATTAGAATGGTAGAAATGCTCAAAGACTTTATTGATTTCATAGATGGTATAACATTTTACAAAAACTATTTTTGCAGAGAAACTCTAAAATATGAATACTTTAGATGCAATTGTTTTTTATATCTTCTTCGGATCTATTACCCTCTATATATATTACAATAATCTGGGAAAATTAATCCATCGTGAGGTTTGAAAGATCCTCAGGATTTATTTGCTATTATAAAATTACAATATAGAAAGCTCAATCATCTTCAATTGCTTTGCGCCAAAAAGTCGTCAACCTCCAATAGCTTACACATCTTTAAGATCTTCTTTACTATCTCGGGTTTGACAATATTTAACAAATATTGTAACAAAATCAAACAATTCCAATCGTATTTTAGAATCTTATTCAATATAATTTCAATAATGACGATAGGAGACATATTAACTACTTCCTATCTTATTTATTCCTAATTAATTGAAAAGTCAATCAAGATAACATCATGAAATGTAGAAATAAGGGAGATATTCATACCTTTTCCACAACCCAACTTACCCCCCAACTTACCTTCTTGCATGTCCTCATGCAAGAAAATATTTGACATGTAAAGCAGTAATGTTGTAAGGTCGAAAGGTTAGTTCACTAGGTCTCCTGAATCCATTACTTCTTTTGAGCTCTCCAAAAGCAACATCCTCCCTTTTCTTGTTTATTTATAATCCTTTTGGTAACTTTCTGGAGGAAACCAGATGATAGGGGGATTATATATGAATCCAATCCAAGCAGGTCCTTCCTCTTGGAGCATTCTAAAATACCTTTCTATTATGAAGGTAGCTGCAAAGAAATTCTTGTACCCAAAGGGTTCCCTACTCTTTGCTTCACTGGAGGATGCATCCCATCTCATTTTAGAAGCAGCAAGAGCTTCTTCCTTAAGCTCTCTAAAATGTGTGATACCTAAACGTATAACCTGTATATGGATAGGGGCTAAGGTGTCTACAAACCCCCCTCTTTTCATGAAGGTTTTATGTCACATAATGGCTGGAAAGGACTTTGGAGGCTCTCCTCCGACCCAGAGATCTAGCCCAGTTTCCCTCTTTAGGAAGGTTTTGTGATCTTTACCCCATTTGACTTGGTTCTGAGTAAATGACAAAAATGCCTCAAAATGTATGTCACCTATGAATGGGCTAGTGTTATCTTTCCTTTCTTCTTCTAGAATAAAATTATGAAAGTATAACTCACTAAAAAGGTATTGTACCTTTTCATCCTGCTCTATGAAACATGAAATAAACTCAGGTACAGTGGAAAATGTAATGGGTTTACCTGCTCTGATGGCCTTCACTCTCAATAATAGATAGAATTCCAGTAGCAATAAAGAGCAATTGGTGGAAGGGTATGTGAAATTGATGGCATCAGAGTGGACATCATAGATTTCTTTGATTTTATCCAAAGATTTTTCCAATTGGGTTTGTACCTTCTTTACCTTCCCTTGGGCTCCGATGAGCTCAACATAGGTCTCACTTTCTGTTGTTTTCATGTCCCTTAGTTGTTTAACAATATTTTGATGTTCAGCCCTAGTGACCATCTCATCTTGGTGTTGAGCCAATTCTTGTTCGGCTTGTCCCAGCTCTGCCTTTAGCTTATCAATGGTGGCACCATGTGCCTGAGATTGGGATTCTTGGTATTCTTCCATAGTGTCCATCTCCTCCCTGGATTGAGTTAATGCTTGTTGGTCCTGTGTAAGCTCTACTTCCAGTCTATCCACAATAGCACTATGTTCCTGGGACTAGAGTGCGTGATGCTCTGCCATAGTCAGTAATTCATTTTTGTTTTGAATTAGGGTTTGTTGAGACTGCATCAATTCTTCCTCCAATATCTTGATGGTAGCATTCTTCTCAAGGAGTTGATTTGTTTCCTTTAAGACTGGGGTATCTTTCTGCACCTCAACATCAATTGTTTATGTAGCTGTCATCATTTATTGTGTTTCTAAAGGAATTACTTCCTCATTTTGAGCTACTTCCTCTTCTACTATTATTTTTTGAGGGTTTGTCTGTATCCCTATAGAGTTTGTAGTGACTTCTTATTTAGGAAGAGGTCTACTTCCTTGCACTCTGGCTCTTTTGTTTTTCTTTCTTTTATGGGACTTATCTACTTGTTCTAGTTGCTTCCTTAATTCTTTAATAATTTCCCTGAGTTTTCCCGCCTTTTGCTTTAATACTTCAACCTTCTTATCTTTCTTCTTCAACAATTTATTTTCCTTTTTTAGATTTCTAATTCTCTTATGGTTCTTATCTTATTTCTATTTGTGAGGGGCCTCAAGGTATTCTTCATTCTGGTCAGTAGATAGTTGTTCCTCTATTTTCTACAAATACTCTGTCTATTCAGGGGGGCTTCGTTCCTTAGGATGAGGTTCTTCCTGTGCTACATCTTTTGAAAATGACATTTCAAAATCAGTGAAATTTTCAGAAGGTTTTGAAGAATAAGCCTCCCCTTTGTATTCTTCTAATCTAATTTTTTCCCTGTCAATGGAAGTTCCCAAACTCCCTAAAACCTAAGTAATTTCTACTTCAAATTTTTCAAAAATTGTTCTGACAGGTGCTCTGATTCTGGTTGGGTGTCTTCCTGGTCATTATTTTGTTCTGATTACTAGATTTCTTGAACATTTTCCTGTATATATTTCTCTGTCACATCCTGAATTTCCTCATTCATTTCTTGAATTTTTTCAGGGTTTGTTGTTCGTCTGCTTCTCCTTGTTTTCTCAAAGGCGGATTTAGGAGCAACATTTACTCTTTTCCTCTTTTTTGTTAATTCTTTTGCTTGTGAAGTATGAGCTTCTATAATTTGGGTGGCATATGTCTCAATTTTGGTTTGGGGAGGTGTAATGTCTACTTAGGTAGTGACCTCCTCTCTCTATGTCTCTTCGATTCCTTATGGTGGATCCTCATGACATAATTCAAGTTGTACAGGTTTATTGGTCTCAATGAAATTATCCTAGGTCACTTGAGTTAGACTTAATGCCTTGTTTACTATCAATTTAAATAATCCATGGTGATCAATAACAGTAACATGCTCCTTGGACTTCTGTGTTCTTAAGGAAACTTCATGTAACATAGCATTCATAAAAAAAGGTAGATTGATCACTAACCTTTGTTTGAGTGCCGTCAACAATTTGAGATGAAGTGGTCAAATTACATCATACTGTCCATCATAGGTAATATATCTCTAAATTACTCTATCCAGTTCTTTCCATCGTTCACTAAGGGCATTGGGGTTAAGTCCCTTCCCCTTCTTATCCAAATCTTCTCTAGGGTCTATAAAGGTTTCTACAGCTTCCTTAAGCATTGTATACCTTCCTATCAACTGAATGCCCATGTTAGGGAGGCTTGTGGCCTCAACTATGATTTATGAAGTAACTGGAATTCATATGCCTCAGACTATGGAGTTTTCTTCCTGCAGATTCTGAAAGAATTCAAGCGCGACGTTCGTATCATATCCTTGCAACCGGTTAAGATACTCCATCCACCCTAGATGCTGTAAGATTTATCTTTCCTATTATATAATCTATAACAATTTTGCCTCCCTACGCACACTTCTGCCGCCCATTTTTGTGATAAAATGGAAACGATTGGCGTTCCTGGTTGCAAATTTGGTTAGACCAACGTGGAGAAAATATTACCAAAAATAGAAAATATCAGAGAACAACAGGTATTTTGCAGGTTTCATTTATTACAATTAGTATTATTTTATCGAGAAGTGTGCAATCATCCACTCCCCTCATTAATGTAGAGGTCAACCTTGACCATCAGTGTAGGGGAATGTAATGAGTGTGGGTATTTCTAGTGAGAGATAATGATTGCATTGTTGTTGCCAATGGGGATCAATCATTAATTTTCAAACAACATATTTTAACAGTAATCATTAAACGTTAGTCCTCTTTCGTGGAAAAAAAATGAATTTAATATAACTATACTCAAAAATGATTTAAGGATACATAAGTCGAATAAATTAAATATTTTCATTTAAAATAATATCCCACATATCATAATGTTGTTACTTTTCCCATTTTATTGAATACAGTTGAAATGATAGCCTTGTTATTAAGTGAAGAAAATATAGAGACACCCAGAAACTTGGTGTTTAAGGTAAACTCCCATACCACAGGCAGAGCCACTACTGCCAGAAGGTGTCCATAGCCTCAACAGGGTTGCCTTTTAACCCTTATATGAGCATGTATCCTTAATAAATATTTGAATCATCTTTTCCCAAAAATACAACTATCCTGGTTTGGTATCCATATGGTGATAATTCCACTTACTAGATTGTAACTTAAGTGAACAAGCCATTTTGTGATGAGACCCCTTGTCCTTTGACAAGAAAATGTCAAAGTCCATTTCCCTAGTGTGGTAGCCATAATGGGAATGTCACATATGTTATTATCCTATGATCGTGGTAGGTTGGCTCGTGATGAGACCCCCTATTCTTTGTGGGAAAAGTTTATTAGTATATTTATTTATTTATTATATATATATATATATATATATATATATATATATATTTATTTATATTTATATTTATATTTATTTTGGTATCGGGTCTATTAAGGGAGGCTCATCTACTCCTTAAGAGTAAGGGATGGCATAAATAAGTGTAAGGAATCCAAGTAAAAGTGTGCCTAAGACTCCTTATTATAATATAAAGGAAAAATATCATTCAAGCGCATTTGTATGTATAAGGGGAAAATAAACGAATTATGGTGGTTATAGGTTATGAACAAGGTGTAAGATATTTCGAAGAAAGTAATCTAAAAAAACAATTTGATAAGGTATGGGAGATAGTCCACAAAATAATGACAAATTGTTGGGATGATAATTATAAATAATGTTGTTTAAAATTATTTAGTGAAATTCGTACCCCAAAGGAGTGGCTTGGTGTTTTATAAAAAATGTAGGGAAGGAATTATTAAATGAACAAAAAACATGAAAAAAGAGAAACAAGTGTTCTAAAGGAACAATAGGTGTGCAAAAGGAATAGCAAGTGTTCAAAAGGAACAACAGGCGCGCAAAAGGAACAACAAGTGCGCAAAAGGAACAACAAGTGTTCAAAAGGAACAATAGGCACACAAAAGGAACAACAAGTGTTCAAAAGGAACATCAGGTGTGCAAAAGTAACAACAAGTGTTCAAAAGGAACAACAGATGCGCAAAAGGAACAAGTGTTCAAAAGGAACAATAGGCATGCAAAAGTAACAACAAGTGTTCAAAAGGAACAACAGACATGCAAAAGGAACAACAGGCACACAAAAGGAACAACAAGTGTTCAAAAGGAACAACAAGCACGCAAAAGGAACAACAAGTGTTCAATATTTGCCCATTTACTGTTGTAAAGAAAACAAAAATGGTGGATTTTCCATGAAAGACAAGGTTTTTGTGACAAGATAAAGCAAGAGTGAGGAACATAAACAAGTGATGATTATGTTCATTATTATTTTCTCAAGTGGATTTCATAATAAAAATAAAATAAAAGGGAAACTAATAACACAATAAGTTCTACAAGAAATCTATATACAATATGTATAGTATCAACAAAATGAATCATTTATGGAGTTGGAGTGGTTGGGTTACCTTTCCAGCCAGCTAAAACCTAAATGGTAGGGTTCTTGATTACTTACTGGTAGAAAGATTCTTTTGAGGGAGGTTGATGATAAAGTCATAGCCGATGTCCATTGACCAAAAATGGAGAATCAGACCCATCGATGGTGCTTAAAGTGACCGTACCATTTTCATGGACTTTATTAATTTCATATGGCCCTAGCCACCGTGTCTGTAATTTTCCCGGGAAATCGTGAAATATGGAATCATAGAGAAGCGCCCAATCACCCTTCTTGAATGATTTCTTCTTGATATGTTTATCATTCCAGGTCGCTCTTTGTTGCTGAATAACGAGTGTGCATTCCACATAAAATAGGTGTGCTTCATCCAACTCATTGAATTGCTAAAGGTGTTGTTTATGTGCTTTTGTTAGATCCAACCCCATTTCTTGGGCCATCCGTATGGTCTTGATCTCAAAATCGATTGGAAAGATGGGTTCTTTACCATAAACTAAGTGATAAGGAGAGTATCCAATAGTGTTACACCATGTTGTACGATAATCCCATAAGGCATGTGGGAGCTCAGTAGCCCAATTCTATTGATTTGATGAGACGACCTTTGTTAGGATTGCCTCCAGGACCTTATTGGTGCTTTCTACTTGCATGTTTGCTTGTGGGTGGTATGGAGAAGAAAATTTGTGCTTAATATGGTAATTGTCCAGGATGGTGGTAATTCTATGGGCCATAAATTGTGACCCCGCATTAGTGATTACCTCTCTGGGTAGTCCATAGTGTACAAATAATTTGAAAAGGAATTTAATGAATACTTCTTCTGTTACATTTGGTAAGGATTTTGCCTCTACCCATTTGGTCATGTAGTTTTTCGCAACGAGGATATAGGATTTCTAATTTGACTTTGGATTGAAAGGGCCAACGAAGTCTAGTGCCCATATTTCAAATGGTTCTGCGACTACTTGTTCTTTTAGGGTTATTTCATCAGCCCACCCTGGTTTTCCCATTCCCTAACAACTGTCACGGGTTTGAACATATTTCTTTGCATCTCTAAATATTGAGGGCCAATAATAGCCCATCTGTAGAATTTTGTGTCCAGTCTTGTGGTCTACAAAATGCCCACCACAAGGCTCATCATGTCTTGCTTTTAGTATATCATAGATTTCATCATCGCGTACGCATATGCAGATCTGGAGATCAACACCTGTGTGAATGAGATATCCACCGATCCAAGTAAATTGTGCGTTATGCTGGATGAACAGTTTTCTCTCCCATGATGATAGATGTGTCGGTAATTTCCCCATTGCTAGATAATTTGCAACATCAGCGTACCAAGGTGGATTTGTGGTGATGGAAAACAAATGCTCATCTGGAAATTGGTCTTCAACTGTTAAGGAGTCATTTGTTTTGGGTATGTAGGACAGGAAGTCTACGACAAGATTTTATTTCCCGGGTCTATCTTTGATGGTGATGTCAAATTCCTACAATAATAGTAACCACTGAGTGACCCATCCATTAGTAATCGATTTATTAGCTAGATATCTAATAACAGAATGATCAGTATACAAAATAACTGAATAGCCTGTTATATAATGATGAAATTTATTGATAGCATGTATAACAACTAAGAATTCCTTTTTTGTTACTATATAATTAAGTTCGGTTGAAGTGAGATTCTTGCTAATAAAATAAATGGTGTAGGGTTTCTTGTCTTCTTCATGTCCGAGGACAATGCCTATGGCAGTATCTGATGCATCAGTGGAGATATGAAATGGTATTTCCCAATTTGATCCCCTTAGTACTGGTGATGTTGAGATCATCTTCTTGAGTCATGGAAATGCCACATCACACTTATTAGACCACTGAAACTCTACATTACCCGTCAAAGTGTGTAAAGGTCCAATGGTTCTTGAAAAATTCTCCAGAAATCTGCGATAGTATCCTAAAGCACCAAGGCAACTATGTACCTCTGTTTGTGTGCATGGTGTAGGTACATTAAGGATTACCTCTATTTTTGTTGGGTCTACTCTAATTCCATATCCATAAATATAATTTCAAAATACTACACCTTCTGTCATCATCGTGTGGCAGTTTTCATGACTTAAACATAACCTGGTAGAAATGCATCATTCTAGTACTTTTTCTAGGTTATTTAGTGCTTGATCAAAGTCATCGCCATAAGGAGTGAAATCATCCATATAAACTTCAAACCCTTCACTAATCATATCATTGAATATGCTTAGGATGGCCCTTTGGAAGGTAGTTGGAGTGTTACAAAGTCTAAAGGGTAATACCGTGTATGCAAAGGTACCCCAGTGGCATGTGAATGTAGTTTTGTCTTGATCTTCTGGGGAAATCTGGATCTGATTATAGCCACTGAATCTGTCTAGGAAAGAAAATAATTTCTTCCCTACCAAAGTATCCAAGACCTGATCAATGAAAGGTAAGGGGAAGTGGTCCTTTTGAGTGGCTTTGTTCAGTTCCCTGTAGTTGATACAGATTCACCATTTTCCATTTTTCTTGGGGACGATCACAAATGGGGAAACTCACCAAATATCTGAGATAGGATATATTAAATATGCATCCAACAAATTTTGTAGTTCTTATTTGATGGTTTCCTTGAGATGGGGGTTCAGTCTTCTCTGTGGTTGTCGGATAGGTCGAGCATCTTTTTCAATGTAAAGGTGGTGTTTGCAGAGTTGCAGATCAATACCTTTCTTATCAGAATACTCCCAGGTGAAAGCTTGCTGGTATTTAGAAAGGAATTGGATTAGATTTTGTTGTTGTTTCTCATCTAAATTGAAATTGATGTTCAGAGACTTTCCTAGTGCGATCTTGATGGATTTTCTTTTATGAAAAGTGGTGGTCGAGATTTTTTGTTCCATTAAATCCTCTAGTGAGTCTCCCTGTGCTTCACAATCTAGGACAGCCTGGATCAACTAGCATGTGGGATTGCTCATGATAGCGGGGTCATTAATAAATCTATTGATTACATCATCCTCAAGTTGGTCCTTAAGTCTAAGAGTTGCTTCTAGTGTGAAAGGCACTCGTAAATCCTTTTCTGGATATTGTGGAAGTGACAATTGTGGATATCTGAAAGTTGGGCTTGGCTTGGATGGTGGATATAAGATTAATTTTTTGGTGACACCTCCTCTAGTAATTTTCATATTCCCTATGTGGAATCCTATATACGCATCCACTATTGTGAGCCAAGGTCTACCCAATATTAATGGATGCCCTTCAAGTCCACTTCTTGGGTTGATGATGAGGACATCCATTAGATACTCCCAAGAGTCTATTGAGATTGCTATATCATGCAACGTGCCGATAGGTATGACCACTGATCAGTCAGCCAATTGTAACATAATTGGGGTGGGTTCGAAAGAGTGAAAAGACAAGATGTTATAGGTTTTCATAGTCAGGGTGTTGATGGCTGCCCCCAAATCAACTAGTGTATTTGGGAAGGAACAACCCTGGATCTGAACTGTTATTATGGGGTTTCGTGGATCTTCATATTTTACTGGTTCTTGTCTACCTAGAATTAGATCAGACAAGGCTCCTACTACGCGAACTGTTGATGATGAATTCTTGATTTTCCTGAAAGGCTTCCTTCCACATATTTCCTTGATTGTCTTGGAATAGATCAGAATGTCTTGTAGAGACTGTAGGAGTGGGATTTTAATATATAAATTCTTAAGTTCCCCTACAATATCAAAGTTAGGATACACAACAAGTTTTTCTATTATCGATCTTTTGGGAAACGGGGGAGGACTTGTATCCTTATCAGGATCTTGTGGTTCGACCGTGTTTCCTCCTAGCTCTGTTTCTTTGGTTATAGTCGAGGGTGATATTGTTTCTTGTTTATCCTTTTCCTCCTCCTGATTCTGAATGGCATTATGTTCGTTAGGAGAGATTATATGCCCTGACCTCAACCTGAGTTCATTGCATCCTACCGAGTTGATTTTCCCTTCTCCAGTTTCCATAATTTGGACTAGTTGAGCCGGTCTTTTATTGGGATTTGAGTGGAGTTGGTTTGGTAATTGAGGGTGTAATTGTGGTTGGGGGTTTTGGGGTATGTGGAGTGGAGTTTCCAATGTGGGTTGGGTTTGAGGGGCCATCCCCATGGGATGATTGTTTATCCCCATTGGGAGCTGCCAATTCTGGTTCCAATTTGGGTTTTTGGAAGTCGTATTGGGCCACTGCGAAGGGTAGGGGTTGTTATTGGAGTTTTTCCAGGGTGGGGTGAGATATTGTGTGTTAGTCCAAGTGGAACTTGTAGTTGGTTGATTCTTCCAACTGGGATTTGTAGCGGGTTGGTTTGGCCAAGTGGGGTTTGTAGGTGGGTATTGTTGGGGCTGCCAATTCGGATTAGTAAATGACTAGCCCTACCATGCATTACCAAAATTTTGTTGTTGATTATACTGTCTAGAAAAGAAGGAGGAAGGGTCTTGTAGTGTATTTGGAGGTCATTTCTTCCATTAACGACATTGAGCCATCATATATAATGGCTTAATTTCTTCTTCCGCTTCTCTAAATACAACTTTCAGTCCAGGGAGCGATGGGCATTTCTCTGTGTCTTGATCCTTGGCACAGATAGCGCAAACCCAAAATGCATCCAAAGGGAAATCCCTTGGACCATGTTTTCTTCTGCATCTGTGGAAAAATATGGCGAAAGTATTTTCTGCTTCTGTTTTTTCTATTCGGCCTACTGTTTTAGGATAAATCCGTAAGTGCGGACACAAACCGATCTCCCCAGATCCACCTGGATCTGGAACAAACAGTGACAGAATACTACTCTTTCCCTAGTTCTAAAGTATTGAATGGACAAGAGAAGAAGGATGATGT
>ML783242.1:279941-291187 GCA_009831015.1 Picea engelmannii | reverse complement strand
CCCTTGAACAAAAACTATTGATTATTTCTCATATATATTGTGCATGGTGTATTGTGGTGTATTGGTGTAACTCTTATACTATTGTTCATTTCTCATTGGATATAATTGAATGGTTTGAGTATAAGTTGGAAAAGGTTTTTAAATTGTACTTGATACTGATTCACCCCCCTCTCAGTATCAACAATAAATGTCACCCTTTCCCATCAGATTCAATGTTTCTACCCATCCATCTTTCATACCCTTAATCAGAGTTGCCTTAAGTACTTCACATGAAAATGCACCATAGGGTGATGTTTGTAAATTATACTGAAATATCTCGACATATTCTTCTATTGATTCATTTTATTTTGCAATCATTTGAAAGATTTCATCTTTTAAGTCCCTAGTTCTACAATAATCCTGATATTTTGTCAAGAAGGCATGTTTCATCTCATCCCATGAGTTTACAGTTCCTCCCCCTAATCCCATAAACCAGCATAGATCTTCTCCCTTCAGAGTGGAGGGGAAGAATTTTGATTTTGGGGGTTCAAAGGTGTAATCATACCCTCTACATAGGACATCAAATTCAAATAAGAATGTGTCTAGGTCTTCTAAGATCAATCCATGAAAGGTTGGCAGGTTTTGTAGGGGAATTGCCTTCATGGGGGCATTGGCAAATGGATCAAATATCGGATATTCCAATGTGGAAGTCTAGGGACGTTGTTGATTTGGTTGTTCCATTTGATCAAAAACGTGCCAGAAATATTCAGGGATTTCTTGATCTGGGTATTTTATTCGAGGTGTTTGATTATCTAACCCTCTAGGGGATTTAATTTCACTCCCTCTAGGGGATTTAATTTCACTCCCTCTATCTGGGATTTCAGGTATGCCTTCTTCTTTCTCAAGAGATTCAGGATCAAGGGGTGGTGATGCATTTGCCTTGGCAACCCTGCTGGTTTCTCCTTCCCCTTCCTCCACATTACAAGAATTTCCCTCTTCTAAAGGGGTGAGAGGTGGAAGATTTGTTCTCTGAACGATTTTCTTAGTCCCTTCAGTTTTGCTGTGAATCTCAGCATGGATTGTAGTTGGTGAGACTGCTTTCTAAGGGATTTAGGTACATCCTTTCCTAGGTCCAACCAAATCTTGAGATTCAAATTTTCGGATGATGTCATCTATGAAAGTGCTTCTCCTAGGGAGCACCGAGCCTTGGGCTTTGGTAATTTTTTGTGTGGGTTTTGGTTTTTCAAGATCTTTCTTCTTATTCATACACACTTCATGCAAAAACAAATTCAAGAAAGAAAAACACCTATGAATCCTCTTAATGTGTCAGCTGGAGGTAGGCACTGGCATAAGAATCTTACTTATTTTCTACATAGGTTCTTACCTTCCGTCTTCAATACCTCATCCTCCAGAGGCACAATCTATGCTACCTTTGAAATTCTCCCCGGCAATGGTGCCAAAATGTTAGTATCTAAATATGTCTTAAAAGAAGCCTTAGTTTAACATTAATTTATCAACCTGAGGATGCATCTTTTATCTCAAGAATATCAGAAAAATCTATGCAGATAGCTTATAGAGGCTAAAATCGTGTAGTCAGAGCAGATCTGAGTTTATCAACAATCAAGTTCCTCAAATTTTCACTTAAAGATTCTAAGCATTAACGAAATTGAAATATAATTACCAACATGTTCTGTAATAAAAGGGATTTAACTTAATATTTCTAACTAAAAAGGAGGAATTGAATCTAAGCAAAGGCATGTAAAATTAACTATCAAATATTACTGGAAAGGAAATAGCATTAGAAGCAAATTAATCTATCTATGGAAAGAAACAACAATTGTAATTTAATCGAAAGATGTAATAAATCTAGCTTTACTGAAAGGAACAACAACTATAACTTTAACGGAAAGGAACAACAATCATAAACTAATTGAAAGGAACAACAATTTCAAACTAATTTGAAAGGAACAATGCTAGCGAATCTAAATGAATAAAATAGCGCATCTGAAAATATGAGGAACTGTCAGGTAGTAAACTACAACAATAGGGATTTGAGCAGAAATCATTAATACTTGAAGGAAATATCTACCCTTGATATGAAAATAACATACTAGCACACTTAAGAATTCATTTTAACTATTGCACAAGAAACTTAAACCATAAAATAGAGATAAAACTGATACAATTATAGATCGAACAGTAACTCCTTCAGACTGGGCCCTTTGTCCTCAGAATCACTTCTACTAGAAACTCAGTATATAAAAATGGTAAAAATGCTCGAAGCCTTTATTGATTCCATAGCTGGTATAACATTTTACAAAAACCTATTTTTGTAGAGTAATTATAAAATCTGAATACTTTAGATGCAATTCTTTTTTCTATCTTCTTCAGATATATTACCCTCTATATATATAACAATAATCTGGGAAAATTAATCCATCCTGAGGATCGAAAGATCCTCAGGATTTATTTGCTATTATAAAATTACAATATAGAAATCTCAATCATCTTCAATTGCTTTGCGCCAAAAATTCCTCAACCTCCAATAGCTTGCACATCTTTAAGATCTCCTTTACTATCTCGGGTTTGACAATATTTAACAAATCCTGTAGCAAAATAAAAAAATTCCAATCGTATTTTAGAATCTTATTCAATATAATTTCAATAATGATGGTAAGAGACATATTAACTATTTCCTATCTTATTTATTCCTAATTAATTGAAAATTCAATCAAGATTACATCATGAACTGTAGAAATAAGGGAGACATTCATACCTTTTCCACAACCCAACATGGAATGATGGATTGAATGAAAGGGACATATGGAATTTTGGAGTTGTGGATGCAGTGAAATCATGGTGTTGGGAGAAGGCTCGTTTTTGGGAAAAGGCCATTTTTGAAGAGAAAAACATGAAGTGGAAAGAAAATACAGCTGGAAGTAAAATAAGCAGATGCAAAGGATGCATGTGAGGTACGAATTAAAGGGAGACCTAACTACATTAGGGTTAGGGTTTTTGCATGATATTGTAATGGTCGATAAGCCAAGAATATGTATAAGTAGTAACTAACAGGTCTAGAGAGATATATAGAGATAGGGAGAGATAGAGAGAAGAACGAGAAAGGCTAGAACTACAACAATTTTGTAAGATGGTGAGATAGAGAAGAGTCAAGCAACTTGATCATGCAGGTTATGTCGCATGATGAAGAGCCTGGTGCGATATAGTCATCCTTATAGGGATCTGGAAGCCTATGAATATCGTAATATCCAAGACTCTAAACGCACGCGACACGATATATTGTTGGGACATAATAAAAGAGCTTGAAAGACAAATATTTGTAGACGTATCCCAGGAGGGGGTGAACCACGTAAAATGTATGTTATATGATTGAATTTTATGCATATCCATTGTTGTTAATGATTAAATGCTAGATAAGTGAATGAAGGAACTAGTTAGATCTGATATTTCACATGCATGAGTAAGAGTGACTGAGTAATTAAGATATTACACTAAATAAATGAAGATCACAAGGTATAATTACAGATCCCCACTTATTCCCAGGCTACAAGCATCTGAGTATTGTAGCCACCCATAGAATTTTCTCAGGTGAGACTGCGCAGTCCACCCTATGTATTGCATTGCCTTCTAGTTTACCAGGAGGGTCAATAGTTTTAGAGGTATTTTTTTGGAAGATTTCTAAATCTGAACTTGGGTCAACTTATGACAATAAGGTAAGATCGGAGTAGACAAAGTAGTTTAAACCAACAAATGGTTATGTTTCTATTTGGAACAGAATGGGATTAAGTGAATAAGATCTGTTGAAAAATCGTAAAAGGAATGTCAGATCTGGCGACAAAATGTTAAAAGAATGAGAATATTAAAGGGGATGTTGAGACCGTGGAACCCATCGAAGGCCGATATCGAGAGCTGGTTGAAAACAAAGGAGATGGATTTTGAGTAAATAGATAACAAAAACCCAAATTTAACATCGCGCAAATATCTAGACAAGTACGTATTTAGCGACTTGCATGAAGTATTTTTTTGCGATTTCTCGCATGTATTGTAGGATTGGATATTGAGTTTGAAATACAACCACCGTCCAAATAGAATCAGACGACTATATTGGAATCCTGTGGATATCACGCATTTACAACAAGTTGAAAATAAATTTACATGTGTAGTAGATTTATGGTTAGACAACATTATTGCAAGATTTATCACATAATTTGTAGTAGATACCATGAAGTCTTACAGCACAACAGAGAAAGAGTTCTTGAAGGGACCTCGAGGTAGGTATATCATATCATTTTATACTTCCATCAAGATATTACTATATAACAAGGGTGTAATTATAATGGCTTTAGACATATAAAATTCCCTTCGTGCATGGGGGAAGGGGGGAAGCATTGTTGTTGGGAAAAATACCCTACGGACTAGAAAACTAGGGTCAGACTTGCATGCAGAATTTTGACCGTAAAGAAATTACTTTTAACCTACCACCGAAAACTTAAAAGCCTATTTTCACATACATGCATGGAAAGGAACTACTAACCCTTTTACTGATGTTTGGTGTACATCCTCCGTTGCACTTTGCCCGCTTACTTGTGCTGCTGCTTCCAAAGACAATCCTGCAATCAAGGCAAAACACTACGCATGCATGCTATTTTTCTACTTGAGGGTTAGAAATTAAGCATAAATTAAACAAATCACATATAACTCATGCATTGGAATGGGAAAATTATTCTTTTATTATTTTCAAAATGAATCAACTTACAATCAAAGTCAAGACCGGCCACCGCTCCTTGATCCTGATCCTAGGCTTCTCCTCTTCTTTTTCCTCCAACTACTTTTCGTTAATTCTCCTTAGGCTTGAGGAAAGGATAAAGGGTTGGGACAAATGGATTTGGCAATTGGGCAGAGTTTCTTTGCTATAATTTTCCTCCTACAAATAGTACCCCTACCCCTTCTTTTGTAGGATAGAAGGAGCTAGGGTTTTGGATGAACTCTCGACCATGTATGGCTGGGAGTTTCAATTAACTGACCCATATCTTTTTGTCCCATCGGCAAATTTCTTGTTTTTGTGCTTTGTTAGGTAAACGCGGGTTGTAGTAGGCTTGCCAGTGTTCACCCGCATGCAGTAGTGGGTTAGAGCGCGTGTGACTTAACCCAAAAGGATTTTCAAAGAGGTTTCTCAGCAGATGTTTTGGCAATGAAGGGATATGAGTTGTCTTGATGCCAGGTAAGCATGTGTGGTGGAATTTAGGGTTATAACAGATGCCCCCTATTGTGTGAGGTCAAAAGAGCATATGATGGCCGAAATACATTACCAATCTTTTACCAATCTGTACTGATATGCTGAATGAGTGAGCCCAAGAATCAGGAATCATGAGGTGCCCTCTGCAAAATAACAAATGTCTCACCGAGGCGGGCATACCCATGCTCGGGATAAAATATAACCATGGCTACCAATCAAATACACTGTAGATCCATGTCAAATAACTATAAAGAGTAGCCGCGAATAATACACAGCAGAGCTACATCTCGAAATAAAAAAGATATACATATAAAGTATCCATCTCTCAGAAGCTGATTCAGCCTGATGGCTATACTTCAGAGCTCGAGCAACAACTTCAAAATATTCTAAACTCAGGTAGGAGTGTAATATGAGTGTACGACTGAACTACCCAGAGGTCTTCGACGGCTTGTCGGTTATGGACTTGATAATCTTGATGATCGGACTGAAGGCTTCAGTGATTTCGAATAAAGACTTGATTGGACGTTCAGGATGGCCGGGTATGCGGACAAGAGACATATTGCAGAGGGACCGACTCAAGCTTAGTGTCAAAATTCCCTTGGACAATAGCATGACAAGTGATAAGACTCAGGCAGCATGTATGTTAATCATAAGTCTACGAAGAAGGAGGCAATGAAAAATCTCCATATGTCTGGAAGAGTAACCAAATGGTGGAGGACACAACTCTATATAGTGAGGAAAATCTTCCTAAGGTCGTACTACATCCCATAGTCTGATAATCAAATGGACAGATGTGCTTTATCTAAGGGTGACTCATTATGTTGCCAATAAAGAAAATACTTTTCCATCCTCTTTTTGGGGTATATTTGATTTTTTTGTTCTTTTTGATAATTTTGAAAAAAAGAATAAAGGAATATTACGTTACAATGGAGGAATGAGTACGACAAACATACAAGCTCAAGGAACAAGGACAAGACTGATGTTCTGGGAAATGATACTTGGAAAAAATCCTCTAGTGGCCAAAGGTGTTAAGACACAGAAGCAAACTGATACAACGCTGATGGGTAAGGTATGAAAATGCGGTTGATAGAACACACAATGGTAACATCCTTCGATGTAAGTTTAATGAGCCCAGAGAAGGTAAGCTCGGTGGTTTTTCATATTTAGAGAGTCTGAAAAAGGCATAAAAGGAGACTCCACTGGGGTACCTTTTTCGATAATAGTCTATTTGGTTCGAAAAAGGGATAAACTAGCACCGATTAGACGTCAATTCAAAACCGTTTTAATGAGTGTGACAAGGACAAGATCACTCGGCTATTTTTTCAATTTTAAGGAGTCTGAAAAAATCTTAACTATGGACTCCGTCAGGAATGTTCTTCTGGACCATTTTAACGAGTGTGAAAGAATAAGGTCACTCGACGATCTTTTCGATTTTAGGAAGTCTGAAAAGAGCTTACTATGGACTCTGTGGGGGTTTATTTTTCGTAAATTTAGTCCCTCGGGCCCGAAAAGGGAATAACATTATACCTGAGGATACTCTTGTAAAGAATGAGAATTCAATAGAGTATTCCTTTGTTTGTACAGTTGACCATCCGGACAGAAAAATGGGTAAACTACCATCGGACAGACGTGACTTCAAATTTCAATTTAACGAGCGTGAAAGGTCACAAGATCGCTCGGCAATCTTTTCATGTTTAGAGGGTTTGAAAAGGGCTTAAAAGGAGACCCATTATGTTTTGGGAGTCCGGAGGGTAAGATAAAGAGTGAAAAAGACCCATGCGAATGAGGCTCAAACTCCTATTCAGGAAAGACTATACAGACTCCCGAGCCTACAGTGTTGTTAGAAATGGCATGGACACCATAATGCAACTAGGACCTACCTAGGGCATCCATGTTTTGGTAAGCTCTACCACCAAGTCGCGACACTTCTATAGTAGATATGACGATTCTGTGTCACAACCGTATGGGATCGATCCTATATCATAAGAAAAAGGGCAACGATATGCAATAGTTGGGATGATATCCTACCCTATATGCTTAAGTTGAATTTTTGAGAAAATAATTTTTTTTATGGACTGTTAATATTTTTTCGAAACTCAAAAAACTGTCCCAATACCTGATCAAATTCCTCCCATATAACTCCTGGATCACTCAAAATGGTTTTTGGTATAAAGAAACTGTTAAGGGGGGCCAAAAAAGTGATAAAAAGAGGCCAAAAAGTCTATAAATAGAAGTTGGCGGCTCATTATCACCATTGCTGATTTGGAAATTGACTCTGGAGCCAAAAGACCTCCTTTGCCAAAGATCGTGATTCTGGGAGCTACAGTGGACGAAACGAACTTCTGCTTGGACCAAGTAAGTACAAAATCCCTTATCTATCTATTCAATACTTTCATTTTAGCATTTAGTTTATTTTTGGGGTGGGCCATCGACCTCAAAAAGTTCGTCCCTAGGTAAACGCAGGTTGTCCAGAGATAGCCCGCGGGTACCCGCGTGCAGAGCAAAGCCTGCTCGCGGGTACCCACGACTGTCACCTCTACAGGCTGCGGGTACCCCCCCGCATGATGCAAAAGCAAAAACAAAAAAGTATTGAACCTCCTTTTACCTTGTTGTGTTGGCAGGATGTATGTTCAGTGGAGGGAAAGGGAGCACGAGGCTGCCAATGAGTTAGTGGCTGCAGATCCGAATGTTGTGGCCGTGCTGACGCAGTGCGGGTTGCTAAAATTATTTTTATGTTCATTCATGCGCGTGCAACCAAGGCTACTGAATGACTTGGTTGATTACTGGCACCCAGATGCAGAGGCATTCATGCTAGAGGGGCAATCCTTGGTGCCCACCACCGAGGATATTTACTTTCTAACTGGCCTCTCAAGGAGAGGGGAAGCAGCCAACTTTCAGACTTTTCCTGCGGGGCCGAGCAAGATCTCGGAGCTGGTAGCTGAGTACTGTGAGGCTGGGACCGATCATAGAGGTTCCTCGGTACCTATTAGTAGGATTACCAGCCTCACCCTACAAACTATTTTATCGCTCATTGGGTAGATTACCGACTCAGTAGTCGTGCATCAGGCTTCGTGTGCATAGATGAACTATGCGATCCAGTGCATGAATGCACAAATTTTTGATTGGAGTACCACACTGTTGGAGTGCATGAAGAGTCAATTGACAACATGCCAACAATGGACACACAGGAACTTTGGGTTTGGGACCATCCTGTGTTCATTCTTTTTCGAGAGAGTTCCATGCTTCAGTCCTCGGCTTACAGTATGAGGACATCTGGCCACTTTCCCCGCAGTATGCAGATGGGCAGTGTTACTGCCGCGACAGGGTGGTGGAAGGACTGTGGAGGCCTTCAACGATGACTTTTTTTCTTGGTTTTCATGACAGATCCTGGCTATAGAGGACTACCCATATGTGGGGATCGACTTCTCCAGAGATCCAGTGATACCAGTGTCTCCTGGTGAGGAGCGAGGGGAGATGGGTAAGTCTCCACCTATACAATTTTTGTTTTGTTTGCATATGTAATTTTTATGTCTTTTTTGATATATATATCATGTTTTTGTATATCATATTTTTTGATGGCTGAACGTTTATTGCATGTAGAAGTGGGACCCGTACGACCTGCCGACTATGTGCGGAACAGGCATCGCCCACGGCCAGAATCCACAGCTGCCGCCACTGGAGGAGAAGTAGTAGAAGGGAACCTCCCAGCAGGAGAGGCTGAGAGGGTCCTGAGGTGAATTGAGTGGAACTTTACTGCGCTCACTCGCATAGTTCCCATGGTAGAGATAGAGGACCTGTCGCCATCCATGCAGACTCATATTGTGGGGGCACCTCAAACATGGGTCCAACTATTTAGGTGTTTATCCCAAGCTGTACATGATTATAACAGGGCCCATAGGCCCTGAGCAGACTTTAGACTTTTATGTGCCACAAATATTGATATGTATATATTTTTTGAGGGCATAAGCCCAATGACTCGTTATTGTTCCCACTTTTGAGGCGCTTGCGCCCATCTATGTACTCTTAGGATTTTATTATGTTTTTATATGGTTTTTATCTCTTTTTTGTGTCTTATGGATTATGTGTACAAGAATGTATTTACATGTTTATGTTCATGATCTTTTTATATGTGGGCAAGATGCCAATCTAAAATGTGATTAGCTAGAGTATCTGTGATTTGATTTAGACTCCTAGGAACATGAAAATATGTAATATAATCAAAGTAGAGTTCCAAGAGACATACCCTAAGGAATCGTCAGTGTAAATTTGGGTCATGAACCCGGTATATTCTATTTAGCTGCAACACAACCAGTTGAGTGTCTAGATAGACCCGAAGATGATAGATACCCAATGACCAAGCGTCACGAAGCAACTCAATAACTGCACTATACTCGACAACATTATTTGTGGTGTCACCTAAGCATATACCTCCGGAATATAACAACTGACCCTGTGGTGTAAAGATTACCCAAGCTGCGGAGGCAAGCCTCCACGTGTGTCGACTACCACCGTCCGCATACCCAACGAACACCGCAGACTCACTTGACATCTACCATATTGATGAAAGATAACATCAATGACACATCCATAACACTTTTTTAAAAGAAATGTAAAAAATTAATAGTACAAAGACTATACATATGTTACAAAAAGTTACCCACAGTGACCTTTCTATGAGTAATACTTCTTGAGGTAGAGACCATTTCTAGGCTCCGCCAAAGCATTCCCTTCAAAATTGACCAAATGATAAGCACCCTTTTTTAAAACCTCCTTAATAACGAAGGGTCTGAACCACATGGGTTTAAACTTTCCTGCCCCCAGGGGGTCCTTGTCTTGGTCATAGACCAGGACAAGGTCGCCCTCAAAAAAAACCTGAGGATGAACGGACCTATCATATTGACTCTTGACCTTATGTTTATGAGCCTCGTTGGCCAGGGCCGCATCGCGACACTGTTCATCAAACTGATCAAGGTGTACTAACCGCTCTTCAAGTGGAGAAGTGTCTGGCAATAGCTGTACTGCCAATTTCAGAGATGGAATCTGACATTCGATGGGAAAGACTGCCTCCAGCCCGTAAACGAGTTGGAAATATGAGAAAGCGTTTGTAGTCTTAACTGAGATTCGGTAAGCCCATAATGCTGAGTATAACATCAAATGCCAGTTTGACTTGGCGGATTTGATAGTTCGCTGTAGAATCGTCTTAAGAGTTTTGTTCACAGCTTCCACTTTCCCATTGGCTTGGGGGTAGTAAGGTGATGAGTGTTCCTGCCGTAACCCAATCTTTGATGTTAACTCAGTCATCATTTGATTTTGAAAGTGACTGCCATGGTCAGTGACAATCTCTCTCGGGATGCCGAACCTTGCTATAATTTGGTTGAATAAGAAGAGAGTTGCAGTCTCTCCATCATCTTTGAACGTCGGCATTTCTTCGACCCACTTAGTGAAGTACTCGACAACTATGATGATATAGAGGTGCCCCTTTGTTGATGGGAAGGTGCATGTAGTGTAATCAATCCCCCACTTGGTGAAGGGACCGACTGTGATGACAGGAAACATGGGAGCTGGATGTGCCCGCATCTTCCGTGAGAATATTTGGCACGGATGGCACTTCTTGACCGAATCCATACAATCTTTCATGAGTGTGTGTTGTGGGGTATTCTACCCTACAGAATAACAAGCTAGGGCTTTAAACTTGTACGCAGATCATGACCCTTCAGAAACAACTTTTAACCTTCTACCCGAATCTAAAACCCTTTTTCTCAGGCAAACATGGGAATAATCAACTAACCTTTTTATCGATGGTTGAAGTAGATCCTCTGTTGATATTTTATCCCCTTGCTGCTGCTGCTCCTTCAAAAAATCTTTCCTGTAATCAAGACAAAACTATGCATGCATGCTACTGATCTACTAGAGGATTAGAGATTAAACATAAATCAAATGACATAGATGAGACTCATGTATTCGGGACGGGAAAAGTATCTTTTTCATTAATCTCAATATGAATCAACTTACA
>ML783242.1:226668-270835 GCA_009831015.1 Picea engelmannii | reverse complement strand
AGCCCGCGGTCACCCATGTGCAGTAGAAGGATAGCAAGCGATCCAACGCGCTCAGTGAGAGGTTAGGGAGTGGGTTGCTTGATTTAAGTGGTTTTTTGAGGTTTTATTCAGCATGGCTTTGGCTAGGAAGAGGCATGAGTTGGCCTGATGTCAGGTAAGCCTGTGTGGTGCATTTTAGGGTTATAACAGTGTGGGCCAGAAATAGCCTACTCATAAAATATTTTGGGTTGTTTCCAACCCAGATAAGTGACCTCCACAGGCTCCTATATGAAAATCGTTGAGCACTATGACGACCTCCTCATGAGTGAGACATCGACGCAAAACACAATCTACACCTCTCCGATACAACATATCATCGAGTATGAGATAATTCTTAGCCTGATGGCGTATCCGCCGACGCTCGTCACAAGAAGTAGAGGTGGGGCACTTCAAAGTATGGAGATAGATCAGTATATCTCTGTACCAAGGGTCTGAATATTCAGTCAAAAACATATCCCCCTGGATAGGCGATTCCTCAGGCACAATGTCACCTGACTCAACTGGAAGTTCTGAAATAAGTTCTGCGAAGACCAATGACTTTTTGGACTTGGATGAAATGAAGTCTAAGTCAAATTCTTGGAGGATGACCATCCATCTACTGATTTTTCCGTCGATAACGCGTTGTGTCAACATGTACTAGAATAGATTCACGACTGCAACGATGGTGGTCTTGCGAAACAGAACATAGTGACGGAACCGTTGAACAACATGAACTACTGCCAATGCAAGTTTTTTGAGATGGGAATAATTAATTTCCAGTCCTACGAGGCCTCGGCTCAGTTAATAGATCACGTATTCAGAAAACGATTCATCTTCCTGAACTAAAACCATGCCTATGGTTGAATCTGTGGCAGCCATATATAACAAGAAATATTTTTTATAATTAGGTGGCCGTAGCAGAGGTGTGGTGGTGAGGGTGTGTTTTAATGCGTTGAAAGAGCATTGAGCGGCTTCGTCCCAGAAAAAGGGAACATCTTTCTTTAGTAAACGCATAAATCCCTTGGTGATTTCGGCATAGTTGGCGATGAAGCATCGTAAGAAATTCGCCTTGCCTTGAAGACTTTGAAGTTGTGAAATTGTGCGTAGGGGGGGCAATTGGATTATTGCCTCCACCTTAAGAGGATCGACCATGATCCCTGTTGTTGAAACGATGAAACCTAACAAACATCTTGACGTGACGCAAAAGATGGACTTGTTGGGATTCAAACGAATCCTGAAGTAGCGACAACGTTCGAAGATTAGTCTGAGGTGTGTAGGATGATCCTTTCACTTGCGAGAGCGTGATGCTAGATCATCTAGATAAGCCTCGACTATATGTTTGAGGTCATGAAACGCAAAATACATGGCCCACTGGAAAGTGGCTCCAACATTCTTGAGGCCAAAAGACATCTTACGATAGGTGAATGTACCCCACAGACAAATGAATGTCATTTTTTGTTGGTCTTCAGGTTTGATTTGGATTTGATTATATCCTGAAAAACCATCCATGAAAAAAAAGGATTCGCAACCAGCACATTCATCAATGATTTGGTCAATGAATGGGGTTGGAAAATTATCTTTTGGACATGCCTTGTTCAAATCACAGAAATCACTACATACACGAATCGTGCCTTGTTTTTTATTGACCGGCACGGGGTTTGAAACCCATTGAGTCAAATGGATAGGGTAAATGAACCCTGCCTTGAGCAATTTCTCAACCTCACTCTTGATGGTTGTTGCTTTCCTAGGATTGACTGGACGAAGTTTTTGTCGAATAGTATTAGCATCAAGATATGTTGTGATTTCATGTTCAACTATTTTCGGATCGATGCCTGGCATTTCCTCATAAGACCAGGCAAAAATGTCGTGGAATTATTTGAAAAGATCTGTGTAAAGTTGAATCTCTTCGGGGGAGAAATCTGCTCCGACGAAGACATTCTCCATGACGCCAGGGTTTCGGGAGATGTCGATAGGTATAGTTGCAGTGATAGTCTCCATATTTCCCTTATCATAAATTTCCTGTGTAGCTAAGAGAATAATGAGACATGGTTGATCTCCCGTCATGGTGATAGTGACTTCTCCTACCTCGATTCAGCTTAACTCTGGGAGGAAATATGATCTGTGATGAATATCCTCCCAATTTTTGTCTAGACTAGTCATTGCTTCGATTAATGCTTCGTCAGAAGGCAAGACTAAGTCTAATGAATCAGTGTTGGTGAGAGAACCTTGAGCCCAGATAGGCTCTAGAGGTGGATCCAATTCTTGTGCAGGAGTCGGATCATGATTAGTTGAAGCTTGCTGGACTAAAGAGTATGCTACTTTAGTGGCCGACAAGGGCATGGACATGTCGGAGTGCCCTTTCTCATCCATCATGGTTGATGGGGAAGGAAGAATCCACAGATCCACAAAGTAAGTCGTGCGGAACGACAAAACTTGAAAAATCTCAACCTTTTGGTGATTAGATATAAAATTGACATCATCATGAGGAGGTGGGTAATCGAAGGTACCCATCAAATATGGGCACAAACCAACTCCTACGTTAACGACACCTGATTGAGGATTATCAATCATGGGAACCGTGGATGCCCCCAAAGTTGGGTCAGGTCTAGAGAAGGACAATTGATCGATGGTCACTATCCAGCCTTCATGTGGAAATAATAAGAATTGGAACACTGTAGCAACCACAGCTTGCATAGAATAAGTCCAACTATGACCTAACAAGAGATTACAGTCGAGGGGGGCATCGACTACCTCTACTTCAATGCACACGGTCTTTCCTCCTAACTGCAAAAGGAAAGAAGGAATGATGCCATGTGGTCGGAAATAACGACCGTCGAACGCAGTGAGGAGATTAGGTGATGGAGACAAAGTGGGCTGACCAATGGCCTTCCAACATGCTAATGACATAACGCAAGTCGAGGCGCCCTCATCGACCACCGTGCAGAAGATATTCCATGTAAAAGTTTTCGTGGGATGAGCCACTACTATCTGAAATTCTATGTGGTAAGGCAGGCGAGGTTTTAAGTCAGTTGTATCTAGCATGATGGTACCCAGGTTACAAGTATCAGTAGAGCCTAGAGCAGTCAACAAGGCTTTCCTCTAAGCAGGGAAACTTTGGAGGACCTCCAAAGCAAACATAGCACAAGGGGTTTGGGATAAATCTTCCACCACAGAGTACTTATGGGCAGCCCTTGCGTTTGGATTGTGAGAAGATTTCTTAAATGCACCCTTTGGAATGCATGTCATCATTTCTCCCAACATCTTCTCAATATGTAGAGGAAGAGATGGGAGTTCGGCTTCTTTACCCTTCTCAAAGGTGCTTGGTTTACTATAATCGTGCGCTCTAGTTGTTATTAAAGCATCACCCCTAACAATATATACGTTCGCGGATGAGGAATTATTTGGAGGAGGCCAGGTTTCTTGGTTGCCCCCTTCCGTACTTGTAGAGGCTTGAGTTAAATTTTGCCCATGCTGAAAGGGATTAGTCAACATAGCTTGTTGTTGTTGTGTGACAAACTTTTGGGCCTCTGCAAGTCGAGGACACAGATGGGTCGGGTGGTCTTCCACACACAAGTTGCATGGATACGTCGCCTTCCGTTTTTCCATGGTGCCCTCGCCAACATTATCAGTGGGTTTTTTCTCCCCCTTACCCTTCTTTCATTTTTTTTTCTTCCCTTCAGGCTACTGGTTGGCCTTTGGGTTAGTTTTCTGCATGGAGTGTACTTTCGACGTTTGGGTAGGAGGAGCAGCCAAAGCAGTAGTCTGGCTGGCCGCTGAGTGTTGTATAGATAACTGTTGCAATTTTTTTGTCAATTGCTCAACGGGCTTGGTTTGGGCTGAACCAATAATACCATCAACATGTGGTCTAGCTCTCTGTCTAGTTTTATCCAATATCGATCGTGGTGCATCCGACAGGATGTTGTATAATAAACTAGACTGAGAATAGATAAGCTCAAACTGTTGAGCCCTCATGATGGCATATTCTTCGGAGAAAACCCCAGAAGTTGCGATGTCTTTGGATAATTGTGGGACTAGAGACTTAAGGAACCACTCAAGCAGGAATGATGGTGGGACTGGTACTTTAATTAGACTCTTCCGGCGTCTCCACTCTCGGATATGATCAGAGATATGGTCCGTTGTTGTCTGTTCGAAATTGACGATCAATTTTGTGCCTGCATCGTACCTCACAGGTAACTGGAAATGGTTAAGGAAGGCCATCGCTAGTTCGCCAAAGGAAGAGTATCGTGAGCGATTGAGCTCGATGTACCATTTCGCGACACTCCCTATAAGAGTGCGTTGAAACAATCGCAACTGAACGGAGTCATCTTTTAATGAGTTAGATGAACACCAAAGATGGAAAGTAGTCACGTGATCACTTGGATCTTTGTTAGGCTTGGCCTTGAACTTTGGAATGTCCAAAGGAAACTTCGTTGGCATAGGAGGCCAACGTGGATTGTGATAGATAGGATCATTTAACAACCTTGTCAAATCTGGCAAGTGTAACATCGCCAAGAATGGTAGTTTGGGTTGTTGCTGATAGCCTGGAAAAAAGGGTCCTGGAGTGTGACTGGCACCAGGCTTCCAGGAAAAGTTTGGTTGCTGGCCGGGATTCTGGTAGAAACCATGGCCCGGACCAGCGTAAGGATTTTTCATCTATGGAGACATCATTGGCTGATTCCCCATAAAGGACATAGGATGTTGGGCATTCATCGTGTTTGATGGACTTTGGGAAGGATTACCCCATGTCGGTCCTAATGGGAGAGGCATAGAAGTATGTTCGGGGTTCCATTGACTATGGAAAGAATTACCCCAGAATGACAGTCCAGAGGAGGGAACGGATCCTTGCCCTAAGTTCCAAGGTCCTGCTATATGTTCCCCTGGTGTAGGAATATTACCCTGCGCCGGAGTAGATTGTGCAAAGATGGGAGTGCCCCTAGATGGGAAAGAAGTGGATGCGAAATTGTTGTTACCAAACGTCCCGTTCCAAACAAACGGTGACGAACCTATCAGCATAGTGTGCGCAGGTGTTCCTTGAATCCCGGCTCCAAATGAACTCATGTGTGCAAGCTACCCGACAAACTGTTGATGCAAACCACCAAGCGAAGGAGACGAAGGAGGGATATGACCTCCAACATAAGGGAAAGTGCTAAAAGGGACAGGAATGCCCCCAAGCTGACCTTGCAGAGGAGCATTAGAGCTCCCTGCACCCATACCCAAAGTCTGTAAAGTGGAGTAAGTGAGTGTAGGACTTGTACCCAAACTAGGCATACCGTATGAAAACGGAGGGCCTGTCGCACTTGATGTGAAGGGAGGTGTGGCCGTCACGATAGATGGGATCGGTCCACTATGCGACGTAGTTGCGGCCGAGACCATGGTGTCTCAGACCGACGATGGAAAGTTAGGATATGCTTCTCCTGTGGTAGCAACGGTGTTGGGAATGGAAGAATTCACAGAGGAAGTAACATCATTTGTTTCCATAGCTGTGTGAGGCACTGACAGGCGTTCGTAAAATAGGATTGGTACATTGACCGATGGCTAAGTATCAGTGGTTGGGGTTTCAACCAAGCCAATATTGGCGGTTGATTCCTCTGGGAGTTGTTCGGGCTCAATGGTCTGTAACCCGGTTGCTTCGAAAGACCCTTGTTGGTCTAGCTTCTGCCTCAATGGCGGCGGGGGTGGCTCTAGTATAACCGACGGCAGGCCCAAAATCCTTTGTAACCGACGAAGCTCGAGATCCTCCACTGTGTGAGAATATCCAAGACACACTAAGGTATTCTACATGTTCAAACAGTAACACACACTAAAAAAATAAGCCCCTAAGAGATAAGTCAAGCAAACACTAAACTAGTTGGAAGAACAGTTACAACAACCAACACTAGAGCAACTTACCGGTGCAAGTGAAACTCGAAAACAGAAGCACCCTCTAGGTATACTCTGCAAAGCGTGGCCTGATGTCTATCCTAGGTACCATGGTATACCCCCACAGTCACCCGTGTATGTCCCTAAAAATGATTGGCAACTAGTTTTCCAGCACGCGAACAGTCACCAGGCGGGTACAGTCGATAGTCGGGTAGACCACAATGAGTAGGGTATCAAGCCCAAAACCTGTCAAGGGTATTGAGAGAAAGTGGTTCAGAAGACAACTGAGGACAAAGCCCCGTCGAAAATGCAAACGATGGAATCCCACAACAAATCCTCAATATGTGTTCTCCACTACACTTGGTACGACTTTAGAGGGGTTATCTCCGCTACCTTTCCTCACACGACCTCATGTTTATCCCCTGTGTTAGAGGGGGGTCCCGGATAACTTCCACGAAACTAGACTTCTACACTCCCTATCACAGACTCCAATGTTTGGTTTTGAGTGGCCTTGGAGAGTTTCCTCTCCAACCTAATCCAAGGCCCTAGTCCTGAACTAGTGTATGAACCCTACAAACAAAAAGTCTAATAGATTTTAAATTAGCATTTCTTTTACTTTCTTTTTTACATCACAGGGTATGAAGGTGAAACTGATGATGTGTAAAGACTCAAAGAAAAAACAAATGAAAAAAGATAGAAACAAAAGACTTTTACTGAATGCAAAAATCAACAACTTTTCACAAAGAAAGACTTCTTTTTCTTTTCAAATTTTCTAAGATTTCATGCAGCAAACATAAAGTAATTTCGCTCAATCTGCGAGCTACTTATGCTCTAAATGCACTGCAAAAACTTATGAACAAAAAGACTTCTTCCTAGCTATTGATGCAGAAACACAATCTTCAAACAAAGAAGAAAATGAAAAGAGATATATATTTTTTTTATTTAAGTGCTAAATGAAGCAACAAAGGGAAAATGTTGACAAGCACAAAACCAAGAAAACAAACAAAATTCTGGCTTAAAGTGCATATCGCAAAGAATCAAAATAAAGACCCTCAATGGCAATCAAGAAAACAAAGATTCTTACGCTTGTCTAAAAACCATAAAACAATTTTTTTTTTTTTTTTTTAATCCTTTTTATCAATTATCAACTAAGAAAAAATAGGCTAAGGGTAAGAGGCCCTACCCACTGACTATTCTACCCTAGAATCAACCACCTGAGAGGAACACTTCTCACCACAGGAGGGGATGACTGCCCCACCCTGACTGAAAAAGCAGCCTGTCAAGCATGCCTCTATCATTGAAACAACATGCGTACGAATGTGTGTTGAGATACTACAGAGCACGTGTACCCACGGTCTGCACTTGCACAGGCCACATGTATGTATAAAATCTAAGACACAAATAAACACAGGCAGCCCAGACTAGGAAGAGGCCTCTGGTATTGATAACCAGAGTCTCTTAAAGGCTTGGATGCTTCTTCTTTTACATAAAAGAAAATAATTGCAAGAAACAACAAAATGTAATGAAGCAAACTGAGACAAGACTATGAACCAACAAGACTCAGACAAGATCCCGAAAGCCCCCTGAGAATGTATAATTCTGACAGGGAAGAGGAGGACTGCCTCTCAATCTCTCTGACTCCTACACGCTACTGAAACCGCTACAGCTAGCGTTCACACGCGGGTTGTAGGAGGTTAGGGCGCGGGTACATGCGTGCAAGACTTCTGCAGGCCGCCTGTACCTCTATGTGTCCCGATAATTACCGTCAAGCAACAGTCAAGGAAAAACTGGTATAAAGAACCAGGTTCCCTACTAGCTTTGACCTAACAGAAAACAGACAAGCAAAGAAAAAGAAAATCTAATCCTTTAAACTACCCAAAAACCTTGACTAAATCTGGAAACCCTAAAGAGTATCTTCCCCAGTATGGTCACCAACTTTGTTGTTGGGAAAAATACCCTACGGACTAGTAAACTAGGGTCAGACTTGCATGCAGAATTTTGACCGTAAAGAAATTACTTCTAACCTACCACCCAAAACTTAAAACCCCTTTTTCACATACATGCATGGAAAGGAACTACTAACCTTTTTACTGATGTTTGGTGTACATCCTCCATTGCGCTTTGCCCGCTTACTTGTGCTGCTCCTTCCAAAGACAATCCTGCAATCAAGACAAAACACTATGCATGCATGCTATTTTTCTACTTGAGGGTTAGAAATTAAGCATAAATTAAACAAATCACATATAACTCATGCATTGGGACAGGAAAAGTATTCTTTTATTATTTTCAAAATGAATCAACTTACAATCAAAGTCGAGACCGGCCACCACTCCTTGATCCTGATCCTGGGATCCTCCTCTTCTTTGTCCTCCAACTACTTTGTGTTAATTCTCCTTAGGCTTGAGGAGAGGCTAAAGGGTTGGGACAAATGGATTCGACAATTGGGCAGAGTTTATTTTCTATAATTTTCCTCCTCCAAATAGTACCCCTACCCCTTCTTTTATAGGCTAGAAGGAGCTAAGGTTTTGGACGAACTCTCAACCATGCATGGTTGGGAGTTTCAGTTAACTGACCCATAGCTTTTTGTCCCATCGACAACTTTCCTGTTTTTGTGCTTTGTTAGGTAAACGCGGGTTGTAGTAGGCCTGCCATCATTCACCCGCATGCAGTAGTGGGTTAGGGCGTGTGTGACTTAACCCAAAAGGATTTTCAAAGAGGTTTCTCAGCAGATGTTTTGGCAATGAAGGGATATGAGTTGGCCAGATGCCAGGTAAGCATGTGTGGTGCAATTTAGGGTTATAACAACAGGCAGACCGGGAAATATATAGTACTCAAGGAAGTTGTGGAGTCCTTCATGGAACCAAGAGAAGAACTCAACAAAAAAGGGAAAGGACTCAACCCCACTACTCTCAGCAAGCCATGGAGGGATCTAGTAGGAGTAATATAGAGATATATCACATGTGATGGGAGATACGATATGGTGATACCGCACCACCTCAAACTACTAGCAACACTAAAACAAAGGTCAGTGATAAATTTTCCATTATTTTTAAATGCCATGTTGCATGAAGTTGCTACAAGGACCTAGAAGGCCAAAGACCCTGTCAATATAATTAGTCACTATGGACTAGTAAAATTAATAGTAAACAAGACCTTGATCGAAACACAAATAACCTAGGGATATTTAATTGAGCCCAATAGGCCCGTACAAATCAAGCAACCTAAAATTCACCATGAAATTCCCCCACAGGGAATTAAGACAAATCAGGTATAAGGAGACAGTGCCCAAATTGAAATTCCAGTACCCCAGCCCGAAATGGAAGTAGACCCCATCCAACGGAAAAAACTCAGACCATACATGCAGAAACACCAAAGAAGAAGAGACAAAGAACATTTTTTGTTCCTAAAACCTCTATTGTGAAAAGGAGAAGGGGTAAAAAGACAATCCAACTTGAAAACATTTAGGAAACTATGAAAATAGAACAACCCTCACATGAGAACACTTAGGAAAATGAACAGACATATCAACCATCACTTGAAATCCTTACATAACATTTCTTCAGAAGTTATGAAGTAGAGATGGCTCAAGTAATGATAAATTTAGGGACATCAATTACTAAAGACACAGATAGGTTTGGAAAACCTCAAGCACCAACTTCCTCTCATTCAAACCCTATATTGGATATTCCTAATATGGAGATGTCATCTCCTGAAGGAACAGAACAACCAGAACCTCACATTGAGGTAAACATTCCTTTAGAGAAAATAGAGAACCCAAAAGAAACAGGGGATCAGTCACCAGTTGATTAAGGTGGGGAAGACCTTGAACTTCCCCATAAAAAGAAAACAACAGGAAAAGGCCACAATAAAATAAAAAAATTGAAACAGGAAAACAAGATATTGAGGAAAAAGGTTAAGAGAATAAAAGTCTTAAAACAAAAAGTTGGCAGACTAAAATAAACAATCATACAACTTAGGAAGCAGTTGGAATGGGCTAACAAGGTCGATGAGAAGAAGAAATCCAAAAGGCCTAGAATACATGGAATAAATCCACTTTCTAGAAGGAAAATTCATACCAATTCTATTCGAACACAAAGAGAATTTCATGCTCCTTTAGAAACAACAGAAATAGAAACTCAAACAGAGATTCCAATAGCAAAAGAAACAACTGTTCAAACTGAAGAAGTGCTTCCTACAGACTTTCTTGGTCCTTTGGAAACAATTGACATAGATACCCAAATAGATGCCCCATCAACAAAAGAGACAGTTTTTCAGATTGAGGAAGCATTTTAGTCCCCTGAACAAGATGCCATTATTAACAGGTTGGAGGTAGAACTAGTGCAGACCAAACAAACCCTAACTTAATGTAGAAGTGAAAAGGTAACAATGTCATAACATCAGAAAGGTTTCAAGCAACTTCAAGCCATGTCAACAATAGAGAATGAGACCATTGTTGAGCTCATTAGAGCTAAAGGAAAGGTGAAAAAAGTACAGGGCTAGTTAAATGGAGCTTTGGAGCAAATCAAAGAAATTTTCTATGTTTATTCCGATATAGTAGCTTGCAGGTCTCCTGCTACTAATTACACCCTATTTTTATTAGAATGTTATCTGTTTCTAAGGGTAAAATCTATTAGAGAAGGAAAAACTTTTGAGTTCACCATTGTTTCTGATTTTGTTTCATGTTTTAGAGAGCAACAGGACGGAGTACTATACTTTCTATGTGAACTATACCTTCATCCCAGGAGAGAACAGAAAAGAGAACCCCAGTCCTTTCACTAGGGACATACAATTTTAGGAATTCTTTTCCTTTGCCAAAAACCAAACTAGGTGGGATAAAGCACACAAGGTTTTTATGAAAAGGGAGACTGGGCTAGATCTATGGATCATAGGGGAACCTCCTAAAGCCCTTAAAACCATTATGCAACACATAACATTCATGAAGAGGGAGAAGTTTGTAGAATCTTTAGCTCCCATCCACATACATGTTATAAATTCAGGTCTATAGTATTTTAGAGAGCTTAATGAAGAAGTCATTTTTGTGACTAAACTAATATGGGATGTCTCCTCAAATGTAGTCAAGAACAGGGAACCCTTTGGTTTCAGAAATTTTCACGCAGCCACCTTCAGGTTAGAGAGGTCTGCTAGAATAATCCAAAATCAAGGCCCTGCCTAGATTGGATGCAGGTACAACCCTCCCATTATTTGGTATCCTCCAAAGGGTTATTGAAGTATTTATGAAATTCGTAAGAAGGAAGAATATTTTGATTTTGAAGAGCTTAGAGGTAATAATGGGATCAAGAGACCTGGAGAAAAGACCTCTCCTCCCTTCAACATCACTTCTTTACATGTAAACTCTCTACTTGCATGAGGACATGCACAAAGGTAAGTTGGGGGGTATGTTGAGTTGAGAAAAAAGGTACAAATATCCTCCTTATTACCATGGTTTATGATATATTCTTAATTTTCTTTTCTATTAATTAGAAGTAATTAGGAAAGAAAATGATTAAAAAGTCTTCTAAAAATGTTATTGCATGATATTAGATAATTTCTGAATTTAGGTTTGAATTGTTTGATTTTATTGTAGAAAATGGACAATTGGTGTTACCTCAAGATAATTAAAGAGATCCTAAAGGTACATAAGCCATTAAAGATCGAAGGAATCAAGTGCAAATCAATTTAGAGGGAGGTTGACTCTTTATTTTGTAATCTTTATAAATAGTAAAAGAAATACTGAGGATCTCTCAATCCTAGGGATATCTTAATTTACTCATGTCATTGTAATATATAGATGATGATGAATAATAGAGAGATCCAAGAAATTTAATCAAAAATTCATATCTTTGAATTACATTGTACAAGCAATCCATTGTAAATGATTTACCAATTATGAAATTAATGAAATCATTGGGCATTTCAATCATCTTTGTGTACTGAGTTTTTATTAGCAGTACCTTCTGAAGACTGTGGGCCCATTCGAAAGGAGTTACTATCTCATCTGTAATCGTATCAATTTTATTCTAGTTCTGTGATTTGAATTTTCTTGCAATAGTTAAGATAAATTCGTGAGTGTGTTGATTTTTCTATGAATTGGTTATGATGTTCAATTATAGAGGATAGATGTTTCATTTGAAGATTGACAATTGATGTTCCATCCCCACATATTGATAGTTTAATACCTGTGGATTCTTTTCATTTTCGCATATGCTATTCTTTTTATCAAATTCACATTTGTTGTTCCTTTCGCTTAAATTCGCATTGGTTGTTCCTTCTTAATTTTACAGTACTTCGTTGTTCTTTTCCAGCAAGTTAGATAATCATTGATAGATTGATCTATTAAGTGTTTTCAAAGATTAAATTATTGTTTCTTAGCTAGATGAATTCAACAAATTGGTTAATGCCTTTGATTCACAGTTTGTTATTGATTAGATTACAACTATGTTGAGTGAGTTATCAATTTTAATTTAAGAGTTTTCCATAAATGAGTTTGATTATTGCATAAATTTAGATAGACTCATATTTGATTTAACTAAATTATCTACATGATTTAAACCTCTAAAACTATTTGCATAGACTTTGCTGACATTCTTGAAAGAGAAGACAAATCCTTGGTTGATAAATTAATGTTAGACTAAGGTTGTTTTTAGGACATCTTTATAGCCCAACACAAGCCTTGAAGATTTCTTAATACTATAGTAATTTGAAGATATATTCCAAGAAATACCAGGGTTTCCACCAAGAAGGGAGATATATTTCTCAATTGATCTTATGCCTGGAGCTTCCTTGATGTCAAAAACAACTTACATAATGAGCACACTAGAGCTAAAAGACTTACAAATGTAGTTGGAGAAATTTTTGAAGAAAGGGTACATATGTCCAAGTGTTTCACCTTGGGGAGCACTGGTACTTTTTCTCAAAAATAAAGATGGAACTATTAGCACTCAGTAATTTCTTTGGGATGTATCAAAAAAATCCATGAGGTAATTGTTTCAACCAACTTTAGATTGTATTATGAACTATACAATCAGAGAGTCTCGTATGTCTAATGACTGGTAATAACTCAAATATTTCATCAATAAATGCACAGAGGATAGATTCTGCAATAGGACAAGTTTATTTTTGTTTTAAAAGGGATGGTAGGACAAGAAAGGGAGAAATTACCATTGGGGAATGGAGTCAATTTAAGAAAACAATAGAAACAAATGACTTAGTGACTGAACTTTAGAGGATAAAGGTTAAATAAGAAACAATCTTCAGTTAAAAATCATTGTGTGTGGTGAGAGAAAAACACATGAAGAAACTTGAAGCAACGATGAGGATGAATTCAGAGTTAATTTAGAGGAAAATGGTTTTTCTGAATGACGTGAATCTCGGGGCGCTACTTAGTGAATCCTAGGTTTGAAATTGCATTCCTATTTAGATAGAAAATAGATATGAATAAAGAATACATGAAGTATTCACGCAAAGAAATAATACAATACATCAAACTTCCACAGTTAGAATCTTTTCATCAAATATTTAGGACTTTTGCATTAAGTTTTAGTTGAATTCAGAGCTACATTCAATAGTCACTGTCTACACTGTTTTTACCAACCAAACCCTTTTACATGAGAATGATCCCCATATATAGAAAACTAATGTCACCCTTGTCTGCTAGGGTTGATCTACTCTCTCCTGGAATCACAGATCTGATTTCTTTGAAAGAGAACAATAACTTCAACGGATTTACTAAAAATAGAAAACCTGATTTTGCCAAATCATAATCATAACCAAAATATTCTTTACAATCATTGATCATGATCAAAATTCGACCATATGGTTGTGATAAGTCCTCATGTGCACTACTGGGAAACCCGTCACCCCTTCACAATGAGTCTACTATGCAACCGTAACCTACAAAAAAAAACATAATGGATTGTGCAACAAACTCATAAAATCGGCGTTAAATATGACATAATATACAACTAATAAAAACCTATTTTCTGAAACCGAGAGACAGTTTTGTATATAATATCGTTATAAAGAAAAACCTTTTCGGTTTCTTGAAATTCATCTCCAGATGGCCGTAATATGTGTCTCAAAAACATGTCTCAGACAGGAAATCATGAAAACTAAAAAATAGGGCTCAAATATTCCTTTGAATATCCCAAATATGGAACAGTTTTCAAATATGAGAGAGGTTTGTATTATTTGTTTTTCCTCAACAAACAACTCTCAGAGATTTTCAAAATTCCTCTCCAATTGGTCATAAAGTGATCTTTAATTTGACCAATAAACCAATTATTTTCACAACATGACCTGTAGCCTGTGCCCTGGAAAAACCTCTGCGTGGAAGCATCCTCTACGTGAAAAAATCCATTGTGTGACAACATCCTATGTGCGACAACATCCTATGCATGACAGCCCATTGCGTGATGAAATCCATTGTGCAAAGAAATCCACTACGTGATGAAATCCATTGTGCAACAACATCTTATGTGCGATAGCATCCCATGTGCGACAACCCACTGTGCAATGAAATCAATTGCCTGATGAACTCCTCTGCATGACAGAATACTTTTCACAGTAAAGTGATCTGTGCAACACGTAGCAATTTTTGCAGTGCACAGTTGCAAATGGAAATGGAAATAATAAATGTTAAACTTCCTTTTGAAATTGACCCTTGGAGATGTTAGATGATGCCAGGCATAAAAGCAATATGGGTGCTAACAAGCATGACTTTGAAAATTGTTGGAAAACCTCTAGCCTTAGCTATGAAAATCATGGTTCTAACAACTGACTCCAACAGGGATGTTATCTTCCCTGTGAGGTAGAAAATAAAAATAGACCAGACACCTATCCATTGGGTTGCTCCAAAATGCAACTTTCCAACTATAACGTGTAACCTCCATCCGCTAAAAAACCAAAGTTGTATACTCTCCAAACTGAAATCCAAAACTAAGTTGAACATGAAAACTGTAGATTGCCAAAAGAAATGCTCATAGTACTGAGTTTATTCGCACTCCCACCTACCCTAAATACTGAAAAATATGTCAATCAAGTGAAATCAATATGCCAATGCAACCATGCAAGCACTTTATCCACTTTTTTCTTTCTTTGCACATGATTTCTCCAAAGCCTATTTATTGATAAGTCATTCAAAAATTTATCTATAAATTCAAATCTCAAAAAATTAAAAACATTGGGACTATTTTCTGCCTCCAACAAAACTGCAAATGGATCCTCCAGAACATACATAAAACAACACTTATGTTTCACCCATTCCACTGCATCCTTGTTTTCATGTAATTCAACCTGTTGATTACCACAAAAAGGATGAAAAATATGTTGAGACTGTTGGAAATAACAATCTTCTGAATCAAAAGACAGTGTTGGCAGAAATGAAAGCCCTAGTGGCAAGCAATCCATATCTAACAATGTTGTTGATTTACCATCATATTTATTTCCAAGCTGGTAGTTGATCACAGGGTGCAAATCAGGGATGATTTTGAGGATGGATATTTATTTTAAAATGTAGAAACCTTGGCGAATCTTAGTAATCCTTCATATGCCATCTATAAATGTTTGGCGATATTTTTGTAAAAATATTCAAATTTATAAGGATTCTATATAGTTTGTATAAAATTTTGGCGACTTTTAAGGTAAAATAATTTTATCCTATAGAATTTGGGCGAATCATTTTTAGAATAACGAATCTTTTTTGGAGAAAAACCATGGAAAATTAGCCCACGAGCAAAATTTAGCCCCTAAAATCATCCCTGTTGCAAATA
This sequence comes from Picea engelmannii, assembly GCA_009831015.1. Taxonomy (NCBI): domain Eukaryota; kingdom Viridiplantae; phylum Streptophyta; class Pinopsida; order Pinales; family Pinaceae; genus Picea; species Picea engelmannii. The sequence goes on along the minus strand of ML783242.1, from coordinate 255,191 downwards.
TGAACTAAAACAACCTTCCATGTAATCAACAACAGGGTCATTAAAAGTATGATAAGGTTTTTGGTCCTCTTCATTGATAACAATTTTCTCATGTAAAACAATGTCACTATGAATGCAATCAAACTTCATTGCTTCCTCTGTTATCTCATGATTTACTTTCAACAATTCAAAGGAAGAAAAAACATAATGGAAGACAGTTTTCATTTACAAGTCCACTTCAATATTCATATTCAACATCATGCCTGGAGGATTTATGATTTGAAACATTATAAACATTTTTCTTCCACAATTCGAAAGAAGAAAAACACAATGGCAAGGTTCTTTCACCTGATTCAAAACCTTCTTCATTTTCTTGACTATTGTCATTTGCACATTTTTCAATTTCTTTGGATTTTTGAACATACTCATTTTCATATTCATCTTCACCCAATGGCTATAATTTTGAACTGACAAGATCTTCTAGATAACAAGTGACAGGGTCATCAAACACATGATAAGATTGCTACAATTTCTTGTCAATTTTTTCCCATGAATGAGTGTGATTTTGCATCAACACACATTCCTCTACTTCAGTGATGATGTGTAAATTTTCTTTCAACAATTTAAATGAAGCAAAGCATAAAGGTAAATAATTCCCTTTAGTTGATTCAATACTTTCTTAATATTCTTATTTGTAACTGTGATATGTAAGTTGATTGCTCTCATTACACTGTTGAAAAGGAACATTTTCTGGGAGAGAACATGCAGCTATTTGTTCTAGGAAGTCAACATCATAATAATCATCATATTCATCATATATAGACAAATCAACAACATCTACAATGTCATCTAACAAGAAAAATCTCAGGACATCAACCTGCGCTTCAACAAGCTGATTTGCAAATTCATTTTATTGATTGTCTACAAATGAATACATAAAACAATCAGCTCCATGCTTATGATGAGATGGATCTGAAGCTAAATTAACACCTTATTTTTCAATAAGTGGAATATAATCCTTTGCAAAATCATCAACATTTAAATCTTCAAGAGGACATATGATATTGTTAACCCGCTTCTTAACATTCAAATCAACTGTTTTTTTTCATATTGATTGTCAAGATCTTTAGCATCCAACTCCTCATTTTGAACCTGTTTACATGCTTAAATATTGTGTTGAATCTCCTGAGCATCATTAAAAAAAAATTGCAAGGACTTAGATCTTCTTTCCATCAAAAGGAAAGACAAATCTGGATGAAAGGTTGTTGCATAATGGATCATGGAAGTAGCTTCATTGGGTTGAAATTCTGTAGGCAGTTTATAATAAAGACTAGAAAACCTCCTATTGAAATTTGAAATGGTTTCATATTTCATTCTTCTCATGGAATAAAACTATGAAAGGAGTATATCCCAGGACTTTCTCTCACCCCAAAATCTATAGAAAGATTCCCTCAATTCATCCCATGAGATAATCGAATGAGATTGCAAATGTCTGAACCATGCTTTGGCATCTCTTTGTAAGGACTGAGAAAAGGCCCTCATAGACACATCATCATGTTCGATCTCAAAAAATTCTATAAAATGCTCAAAGACCTGAATATGTTTTTTAGCTGACTCTCCATCAAGCTCTCCATTGAACCGAGGAAGGTACTTATAATGTTTCATAGGAAAATCATGAAGGGTGGGAGGAAATTTAAGAGGATTGTATCTTTCTTGAATCTTGGAGGATGTAGGATTAAGAACATAAGGTACAAGCTCAGATTTGGTTTCATTAAGCTCATAAGAATGATCATTAACATCATATGGCTCAGACGAAGGATATTGGTGAATATCATTTGTACAAGAAGGAGGTATAACTATAATTTTCCACGGAGGATAGACAAGGGTAGATATCTGGACTTCATTTGAATGTAGTAGGTGAAGAAATATTATTTTGAAAAACTCAAGAAAGGACAAGAAGATATTGATAAAATAGAAAATTACTTCTTGAACTAAACTTAAGCTCGAGTACCTTATTTTTCCATACTTCTCTTCCATATCTCTGTCAACAGGCCTCATTCTCCAGTGGAGTCTTTGAATCACATTTGAAGCTTGATTGGATTCACCATGAAAACTTTAGCTCTATATTCTTCTGCCAAGGGAATCACCTTCAACTGATTTTCAGATGTGTGGAGTCGCCAGAGAAGAAATACAACCAATATGTGCTTAAGTTTCTACTGCTCTCAGACCTCAGAACTCAACCATGTCATTCTTTCCCAGGGAAAATTTTTAATTTCGTCCTCAGAAATGATGCCAAAATGTTAGCACTCAGTAATTTCTTTCGGTTGTATCAAAGAAAGACCTGACATAACTATTTCAACCAAATTTAGATTGTATTCTAACCTATACAATCAGATAGGGATCTCTAGTATGTCTAATGACTTGTAATAACTCAAATATTTCATCAATAAATGCACAGAGGTCAGATTCTGCAATAGGACAAGTTTATTTTTGTTTTAAAAGGGATGGTAGGACAAGCAAGGGAGAAAGTACCATTGGGAAATGGAGTGAATTTAAGAAAAGGATAGAAACAAATGACTTAGTGACTGAACTTGAGAGGATAAAGGCTAAATAAGTAACAATCTTCAGTTAAAAATCATTGTGTGTAGCAAGAAAAAAACACTTGAAGAAACTTGGAGCACTGTTGAGGATGAATTTGGAGTTCACTTAGAGGAAAACAATTTGTCTGAATGGCATGAATCCTAGGGTGCTGTGCAGCGAATCTCAGGTTCGAAATTACGTTCCTATTAGGACATAAAATAGATATGAATAAAGAATGCATGAAGTACATATGCAGACAAAGAATACAATACATCAAACTTCCACAGTTAGAATCTTGTCATCAAAGATTCAAGACTTTTGCATTAATTTTCAGTTGAATTCAGAGCTACATTCAATAGTCATTGTCTACATTGTTTTTACCAACCAACCCATTTTACATGAAAATTACCCCCATATATAGAAAACTAATGTCACCCTTGGCTTCTAGGGTTGAGCTACTCTCTCCTAGACTCATGGATCTGATTTCTTTGAAAGAGAACAATAACTTCAACAGATTTACTAAAAATAGAAAACCCGACTTTGCCAAATCATAATCGTAACCAAAATATTCTTTACAATCATTTATCATGATAAACATTTGTCCAAATGTATGTGATAAGTTATCATGTGCACTTATGGACACCATGTCTATTGCAGGAGAATTGTAAGCAAGCCGTCAAAGAAAGCGCAGGAGTGGAGGACAGCTGGAAATGAACCAACACACATTTTGAGAATGTTTTGAATTTGAATGATAAAACATTTAATGTAATATATAGGAGGATGTATTTGCATTTATGTTTGAAAGATTGTAAACAGATCTTGAGTGTTTCTCTCATCTATCAGATATGGAGGCATTTAATTGTAATTAATTTAAAGTAGATAGATTTTAATTTTGATTATCTAGCTAGAGATGTAGGAGGGAAAACTCTAGAAAGCTCCCTCATATGTATTGTATTACAAGAATTATTCTCATTGTAAGTTGTAGAGAGAGAGAGCAGTAGAGTAAGAGAATAGAAGAGTAGAGGAACAAATATTATAGAATTTTGTATAAGCAGATAGTTGTTTCTATTGAACCCATGTACAGGAGCATCGAAATTAATATAAGAAATACTTTGATTCCATTTCATGGTGTTTCCATGGTTATTGTTTGCATATATTGAATGGTATGTTTACAATTTTCTTATATTCTCTGTTATGCATTTGTTTCAATGCTATGGGTGTGTGTATTCTCGTGATTACATGGTGAATGTAAGAAGTTTGTGAGAGGAGAAATATAAGTTTCAATTGTTTATCTTCCAAGGAAAGCCTGTAAGGGTGCAGTGAGAGTCCTCAAAGAGTGCGTTGACAAGTTTCTGAGTTTTACCTCAGAAAAGATCAGGAAATATATCATTGTTCTTATACCAGAAAAAGTGTAAGTACAACACAGAGCCATGCAAGGTGTGTGCAGGCTGGTCAAAGTCTTAGACTCTTCCAACTGAGGAGAGAGGTTGAAAAATTTTTGTTGCAGGGGAATGCATAGAGTCGAAGGTGGTGAATAACCATGGGTTGTTGTGAATTTTGCAGAGAGTGTGCTCAAAGAGGATTCAAAAATCGTTGGTTTGTAGCATAGAGGAAGCTCAAGAAGGATAGATAATTCGAAGAATTCAAAGGAAGAATGAGGTTTGAAGTCACCACGCGTAAGCCAAGTTGAGAAGCGAAGAAGACGCCAAGTCATTTGGCCAGAAGTCGTTGAGAAATCTGAACGGATGGTTGAAATTCTCAGAAGGAGAATCCTTGAATTTTCATGGATTGTTGGATCTAGTAGATCAATGGAAGGTTTAAGGATGATTTTCTTTCAAAACTGATAAGCTCATGAGGAGAAGTAGCCATTGGATTTGGATTAACGCGAATAGTTGATCCCGTTCTTGAATTTCATCATTTTGTAGTTCAGGGCGTGGAGAATGTTGTGAATCGGAGTCGAAGAGTTGCAAAATCTTGATTCATGAAGTCTCGATAGAATCAAGACCGTCATATCGCTGGAATCTCAAAGCCATTCATCCATGGCAAAGAGTTAACGTGATTTTAGCTATCGGGTGAACAGAGTTGTGGCATTGCAATTCGTCGATACAAAAAATCCCGAGGTGACAAAACATTAGGCCCCAGTTCACAGTTGAAGGTCACATCAAATGGAGTTAAGGGAGGATTCAAAACCTCTTTAACCCCTTTTCAGAGTTTTAGGGATTGAAGGAGTCGGAGGAACTCACAGCAGGGATCGTGAAGCCACAAAACCCGAAACACCTTTTTGGGAAAGGTTTTGGTCACGTCAGTTGGTCACGTGGGTAAGTGTTGGTGCTTAATGCTTATTTTCACAGTCGTAACTCCAAAAAAGGACCTATGGAAACACTTGTGTGTTGGAGATTCCTCTGGGGAATCAAAGGGTCAGTCAGACTCAAGGAGGATATTTAGAATGATCCTTAGACTGGGAGGTCATGCAAAATCTATTGAGGTAGGGGCATTGCATTAGGTTGTATCAGAGCTTACAATCATTGTTTTTTGTGAGCAAGGGAGACAGAAGGCAAGTTGTGATTTAAATTCTGTGTGGAATATATTTAGACAATGTTGACCAGAAGACGTCAAGAGAGACCAATGCCTAATCCAATTGTGGAAATGGAAATGAGAGAACTCTGTGCTTGATTAGATGCCATGGAGACAACATAGAGACGAGCTACTGATACTGGATATGTTAGTGAAGCCGAAAGTGAAAATGAGGCTGGAGCTGGAGAATAAGTTGTAGCCAAAGATGTTGGAGAAGAATGTCTATTCAGAGTTGTTGCAAGAATAGGGGCCAGAGAAAAAATGGACATCTTGATGTATGAAGGAAACTTAGACGTTGAGGAGCTACTAGATTGGTTTAGAGATCTGGACAAGTACTTCAACTATGATAATGTTGAGGAAGATAAGAAGGTCAAACATGTTGTCACTAGACTTAAAGGGCATGCAACAGTGTGGTGAGATGAATTGCAGGCTGACAGGCGTTTCAAAGGCAAGAAAAAAATCAAAATTTGGGATAGAATGGTTGAAAAAATGAAAGCCAAGTTTATACCCAGAGACTGCCAAATTAATCTATTTTGGAGAATGTATAATTTGAGACAAAAAGGGATGACAGTGAAGGAGTACATTGAGGAATTTTAGCGACTCAATATTAGAGAAGGTTGTCACGAGAGTGATGATGAAAAATTCACCAGATACATGAATGGCTTGAGATATGAAATTCAAGATGAGATGAGCATGGTAACAATTAGGACTATAGAAGATTATTATCAGATTTCTATGAAGGCAGAAGAAAAATTGGCCCGAAATCAAGGTCAAAGAGGCAGAGGTAGAAGTGAGAGCAGAGGCAAAGTAGTTTCCCAAGATAGAGTATAGAAGCCCAAGGATGAAGAAAATAAACCTCATACTCACCCAAAAAGAGGAGGAAGTTCACAGGGAAGACAATATGCCGACATGAACACTTTTTCGTGAGCCAGAGGAAGAGGAAGAGCCAGAGGAGGTGAGATAAAATGTTTTGTCTGTGGAAATATCAGACACAAATATTTCAAATGTACTGATAGAAAAAGAGATGGAGGAGGTGAAGCTCACATTTCATAAGAGCAAAGGAAAAATGTTGAGGTAGAAGATGCAGAAGGTGGAAGATCCTTAATGATGAGGAAAATTCTCTTGAAGCCAGAGAAACAAGTGGAGAATCCAGTCTAAATAAATAGTTTGTTTAGAACTGCTTGCAAGACCAAGGATAGGGTATGCAAGGTAATAGTGGATAGTAGAAGCACAGATAACCTAGTATCCAGAGAAATTGTGGAGAAGCTAGAATTGGAGATAGTTGCACATCCGAGCCCATATAAAGTCTTGTGGTTACAAAAGGGATATCAGGTAACAGTCACTAAACAATGTTTAGTTGAATTTAAGATAGGGGGTTACAAGGATGAAATCTTATGTGTTGTTATTCCCATGGATTTCTTTCATCTTTTTTTGGGTAGACCATGGAAATATGACATAAATGTTGTTTATGATGGGAGAAAAAACATATACACCTTACAGAAGAATGGTAGGACACATATGTTGCTGCCAATTGAAGATAAGAAGGTGAAAGAAGAAATAGATAATACTATACTTCTCATGAGTGGGAAGGAACTTCTTGATGAAGTCAAGAAAGAGGAAGATATGAAGTTTGTTGTGGTAAGGAAACCTAGAGTCATCTTAACTAGTACTTCGATAGATGATCTACCAGAGGAAATTCAGGAACTACTGGAGAATTTCGCTAATATAGTGGTGGATGATTTACCTTGTTCATTGCCACACATCAGGAATATAAGCCATCACATTGAACTTATAATAGGAGTGAGTTTACCAAACAAAGCAGTTTACATATTGACGCCACTGGAGAATGAAGAGGTCAAAAAGCAAGTCTAGGATTTGATGGACAAGGGGTTGCTTAGAGAAATATTTAGTCCATGCGTTGTACCAACAACGTTTAGTCCAAAGAAGGATGGTGGATGGAGGATGTGTAAAGACTCAAGGGAGATAAACAAAATCACCATCAGGTATAGATTTCCTTTACAGAGAATGGATGACTTGATGGATTTCTTAAGTGGGGCAAAGATTTTTTCAAAGATTGATTTGAAAAATGGATATCATCAGATTCGAATGAGAGAAGGTGATGAATGTAAGAAAACATTCAAGATGAATGAAGGACTGTATGAATGGCTTGTCATGTCGTTTGGTTTGATGAATGCCCCGAGTACTTTTATGATGTTGATGAACGAAGTCTTGAAGGATTTCATTGGTAAGTTTGTAATTGTATATCTTGATGATATATTGATCTTTAGTAAGACTGAGGAAGAACACTTGAGACACTTAACTCTAGTGATGAGGAGGTTATAGCAAGAGAAGTTGTTGGTAAACTTGAAGAAGTCATGTTTCATGAAGAAAGAACTCATTTACTTGGGGTTCGTAATTTCTTCGGATGAGTTGAAGATGGATATCGAGAAAGTAAAAGTGATCAAAGAATGGTCATCGCCAAAAAGTATCTTTGAAGTCAGAAGCTTCCATGGATTAGCTGGTTTTTATAGGAAGTTCATCAGAAATTTTAGTCGAATTTCTACACCAATGATGGACACTGTCAAGAAAAGACATAAATTTTTTCATTGGAAAAAGGAAGCAGAGAAGAGTTTCAAGTTGTTGAAAAAGAAGATTATTGAACAACTAGTTCTGGTTCTTCCATAATTTAGTCAAACATTTCAAGTGAGGTGTGACGCAAGAGGATTTGTGATTGGAGCAGTCTTAAGTCAAGACAACAGGTTGATTGCATACTTCAGTGAGAAGATGAATGATGCAAAGAATAATTATTCTACGTATGATAAAGAGTTTTATGCAATCATATGGTCATTGAAGAAATAGAGACATTACTTGGTTCTGAAAGAGTTTGTTTTATATAGCGATAATCACCCTTTACAATTCATAACTCGAAAGGAGAAATTGAACCAGAAACATGCAAAATGGGTTGAGTATATGTAGAATTTTACTTTTGTTACAAAGCACATTTTTGGAACTGCTAACAAGGTTGTTGATGCAACAAGTAGGAAATGTTTGATTTTGCAGGAGTTTCATGTGAAGACCTTAGGTTTTGATAGCCTTAAGGATATGTACAAAGATGATCCATATTTTAAAGATGCTTATGAAGCATGCGAGAATCCTGTTCTAAGAGACCGAAGCCAATGGATTGAATATATGGTTCAATATGGACTATTATTCAAAGGAAATCAATTGTGTATTCCGAAGAGTTCTATGAGAGAGAATCTTCTGAAGGAAAAGCATTGTGGAAGATTGGTTGGACATTTTGGCCATGACAAAACATTCGCGCAACTGAACAGTTTATACTATTGTCTAGGGATGAGGACAGATGTCAAGAAATTTGTCAATAGATGCATAATTTGTCAGCACACAAAGGGGAAAATATAGAATACAAGATTGTATCAACCATTTTCAGTACCAGAGAGGCCATGGGATGAAGTAAGCATAGATTTTCTATTAGGAATGCCAAGGACACAGAGGGGTTGTGACTCCATATTTGTGGTAGTTGATCGATTTTCAAAAATGGCACATTTCATTCCATGTCAAAAAACCAACGATGTTATGCACATTGAAAACCTATTTTTCAAAGAGGTTGTTCAACTTCATGGCTTACCTACGAGTATTGTTTCAGACCGGGATACCAAATTTGTTGGTCATTTCTGGAGGACCCTATGGAAACACTAGGGACAAATTTATCTTTTCGCTCTGCATATCACCCTCAGACGGATGGATAGAATGAGGTAGTAAATTGAAGCTTGGGATATTTATTGAGGAGTTTAGTCACTGAACATCACAGTCAGTGGGATCAGATCTTGTGGCATGCAAAATTTGCATATAATGACTCACCTAATAGGAGCACAGGACAGAGCCAGTTTCAGATAGTGTATAGAATTCAGCCAAGGGGGGTATCTGAGTTGAGATACTTAGAGAAAAGTGAGTTCAGAAGTGTTGGAGCAGGAAATTTTGTAGCCGAGATGCAAGAGCTCCACAGTAAAATCATAGAGCGATTAAAGAATTCCAATCAAGAATATAAGCACATAGCAGGTCAACAAAGAAGAGAACTTCAGTTTGAAGTGGGAGACTTAGTGTTATCTCACCTGAGGAAGGAGATATTCCCAGGGGGAACGTATAATAAGATAAAAATGAAAAAGATAGGGCCATGTAAAATCTTGGGGAAATTTGAGGCCAATGCTTATGAGATAGAATTGCTAGATGGAATTGGAATATCATCCATATTGAACATAGAAGATATGTAACCTTATAGAGCAGATGAAACGAAAGGATCAGAGGATCAGAAGGAAGTTCAGTGGGTCAAACAACTGCCTATAGCTGAAAAGTTGTAGATGGAAAGAATAATTGATCAGAGGGTTAGCAAGGAGACTCAAAGGAAGAAATATTTTGATTATTTGATAAAATGGAAGGGGCACCCAATTGAAGATGCCAATTGGGAAAGAGAAGCAACGATCCAAAATATGGACAGATGGTATAGGAGCTCATGATTAGGAGTTCATGAATTTTTTATCCAAGGGAATATGATGCAGGATCATCATAAGCAAGATGGAAAAGCAATCACAAAAGCGGAGGATAGCTGGAAATGCACTAGAACACATTTTGAGAATGTTTTGAATTTGAATGATAAAACATTTAGTGTAATATCTAGGAGGATGCATTTTCATTTATGTTTGAAAGATTGTAAATAGATCTTGAGCGTTTCTCTCATCTATCGGATATGGAGGCATTTAACTGTAATGAATGTAAAGTAGATAGATTTTAATTTTGATTAGATAGTTAGATTTGTAGGAGGGAAAACTCTAGAAATATCCCTTGTATGTATTGTATTGCAAGAATTATTCTCATTCTAAGTTGTAGAGCGAGAGAGCAATAGAGTAAGAGAATAGAAGAGTAAAGGAACACAGATTGTAGAAGGTTGTATAAGAAGATAGTTGTTGCTATTGAGCCCATACAGGAGCACCAGAATTAATATAATAAATACTTTGATTACATTTCATGGTGTTGTCATGGTTACTATTTGCATCTATTGAATGGTATGTTTACAATTTTCTTAGATTCTCTGTTATGCATTTGTTTCAATGATATGGGTGTGTGTATGCTCATGATTTCATGGTGAATGTATGAAGTCTGTGAGAGGATAAATATAAGTTTCAATTATTTCTCTTCCTGAGATGTCCTGCAAGGGTGCAGTGAGAGTTCGGAAGGAGTGCATTGACGATTTTATGAGTTTTACCTCACAAAACCTCAAGAGAGATACCATTGTTATTATACCATCAAAAGTGTAAGTATAGTAGAGAGTTGTGCAAGGTGTTCATAGGTCGATCAAAGTCTTAGAATCTTCCAACCGAGGAGAGAGGTTGAATAATTTTTGTTGCAGGGGAATGCAGAGAGTTGGAGGTGGTGAATAACCAGGGGTTGTTGTGAATTCCGCAAGGAGTGCGCACAAAGAGGCTTCAAAAATCCTTGAGTTGTAGCATAGAGGAAGCTCAAGAAGGATAGATACTTCAAATAATTCAAAGGAAGAATGAGGTCTGAAGTCACCTCGTAGAAGCCAAGTTCAGAAGGGAGGAAGACACCAAGTCATTTGGCCAAAAGTCTTTGAGAAATATGAACAGACGGTTCAATTTCTCAGAAGGAGAATCATCAAAGTTTCATGGACCATTGGATCTAGTAGATCAGTGGAAGGGTTAAGGATGAGTGTCTTTTAGCACTCATAAGCCCAGGAGGAGTAGTAGCCATTGGATTTGGATCTACGAGAACCATTGATCTCGTTCTTGAATTTTTTCTTTTCGAAGTTCGAGGCATGGAGAACGTTGTGACTCAGAGTCGAAGAGTTGCAAACTCCCAATTTATGAATTCCTGATAGAATCAAGACCGTCAGATTGCTGGAATCTTAGATCCATTGATCCATGGCGAGGAGTTAATGCAATTTCAGCTATCATGTGAAGAAATTTGTGGCATTGCAATTCATCGATATGAAAAATCCCAACGTCACAAAACATTGGGCCCTAGTTTAGAGTTGAAAGTCACATCAAGAAGAGTTAAGGGAGAAGTCAAAAACCCGTTAACCCCTTTTCAGAGTTTTAGGGATTGAAGGACTCAAAGGAACTCATAGCAGGGATCACGAAGCCACGAAACCTGAAAAACCTTTTCAGGAAAGGTTGTGGTCACGTTAGTTGTTCATGCAGGTAAGAGTTGGTGCTTAGTTCTTATTCACACAGGTGTAACTCCCAAAAAGGACCTGTGGAAACACTTGTGTGTTGGAGATTCCTGCGGGGAATCAAAGGGTCAATCAGACTCAAGGAGGAGATTTAGAACGATCATTAGACTGGGAGGTCATGTAGAACCTGCTGAGGTAGGGGTGTTGTTTCAATGTCACCCCTGCACAACAACTCTGCTACACAACAGTAACATACAAAAAAAAACGCAACAGATTGCACAACAAACTCGGAAAATAGTCATTAAATATGGCATCATATATAACTAATAAAAAACTATTTTCCTAAAATGAGAGAGGTTTTTGTAGATAATATAGTTATAAATAAAAACCGCTCTCTTTTTCTTTAAATTCATCTCCATCTGTCCCAAATACATCTCATAAAAACATGTCTCGGATAGGAAATCATGAAAATGGAAAAATAGGGCTCAAATATTCCTTTGAATCTCCCAAAATATGAAATAGTTTTAAAATTTGAGATAGGTTTTTATTATTTGGTTTGTCCTCAACAAATAAATCTTGGGGAGTTTCAAAATTCCTCTCCAATTGGTCAGAAAGTGATCTTGAATTTGACCAATAAACTAGTCATTTTCACAGTGCAACCTATAGCATGTGCGTAGGAAAAACCTCTGCATGGAAGCATCCTCTGCTCGATGAAATCCTCCGCGTGATGAAATACACTATGCGATGAAATTCACTGCATGACAACATCCTATGCACAACATCCCACTACGCGATGAAATTCATTGTGCGACGAAATCCATTGCACGACAACATCGTATGCACGACAACATCCCATGCACGACATCCCACTGCACTCTAAAATCCACTGCACGATGACCTCCTCTATGTGAAATAATCCTTTGCACGGTGAAGTGATCTGTGCAATGTGTAGCAATTTTTGTAGCGCGCAGTTGCAAATAGAAATGGAAATAATAAATGATAAACTTCCTTTTGAAGCTGACCCTTGGAGATGTTAGATGATGTGAGGCATAAAAAAAATATGGGTGATAACTAGCATGAATTTGCAAATTGTTGGAAAAACTCTAACCTTAGCTATGAAAATCATGGTGCTAACAGGAACCTTCAGGCTGTGTATTGACTTCTGACAACTGAACAAGTATACTATAAAGAACCAATATCCTCTACCCAGAATTGATGACCTCTTTGATCAACTAAGAGGAGAAAAGATATTTTTGAAGATTGAATGGAGGTCAGGATACCATCAGGTAAGGATCAAGGAAGAATAAATTGATAAGACAACCTTTAGGACTAGGTATGGGCATTATGAATTTGTAGTGGTGCCATTTGGGCTGACCATTGCACCAGTGGTCTTTATGTCCTTCATGAATGGAATATTCAGAAATGATTTGGATAAGTTTGTCATAGTGTTCTTGGATGACATACTTATCTATTTTAAGTATGAAGAGGAGCATGAAGATCACTTAATATTGGTATTGTAAGTGCTGAGAGAACATCAGTTGTATGCCAAGCTGAGTAAGTGTTATTTTTATCAAAAGAAGATCCATTACTTGGGACACATTATTTTAGAGCAGGGAATAACAATATATCCATAGAATATTGAAGCCATTAGAGGATGTCCAACACTAGGAAATGTGTCAAAATTCAGCTCTGTTATGGGGTTAGGTGGTTACTACAAAAGTTTCATAGTAGAGTTCTCTAAGATTTCTCATCCCATCACTTATTTGCAAAAGAAGGGAACTAAATTTGAATGGACACCTAAGTGTGAACAAAATTTTAATCTGTTGAAGGAATTACTTACTAGTGTAGTTGTGTTAAATATTGTTGACCCAAATGAAAGTTTTGTTGTATGTATAGATTGATGTAAGGAAGGAATTCGGGGAGTCCTCATGCAAAATGGACATGTTATTGGTTATGATTGCAGAATGATTAAGATTCATGAGAGGAAATATGCCACACATGACTTGGAGATTGCTTCCATTGTCCACGCCTTGAGGATGTGGAGGATGTGGAGGGTTTGAATTAAGGACAAACCCCATTGGCCTAAAGTATCTCTTTGAACAACCAACCTTGAATGCCATGCAAACAAGATGGCTGGAATTTTTAAGTGAATATGACCTTGATATCAAGAAGATCAAAGGAAAAGAGAATAAGGTTGTTGATGCACTTAATAAAAGAGTGCATCTCATGCATGCTATTGTTGTCAGTATGAATCAGTTAGACTTGAAGAGAAGAATTTTAGGTGACAGATCATCATTACCTACAGGTAAATGAAAGCTTACAACAAGGATATGTACAACAAAAAATAAAGGAGTATGGGATAAAGGAAGATGGATTACTCATGCATAATAATAGAATCTATGTTCCTAGTTCCGAAGAACTAAGGAATTTGGTATTGAAGGATATGAATGATGTTCCTTATGTTGGACATCTTGGTTACCAAGAAACAATTACAGCAGTAAGAACCCAATTCTTTTGGCCAATAATGAAAAAGGATGTTGTTTATTGCATCTCTCTATGGATGGAGTGTCATAAGGTGAAGGCTGAGCATAGGAATCCAATGGGTTTGATGCAACCATTACCAATCCTAGAGAAGAAATGGGAAGTGATAACCATTTATTTCATAACTAAATTACCCAGGACAACAAGGCAACATGATTCAATCATGGTGGTGGTTGACAAATTAACAAAAAATTCTCATTTTGTTTCTATAAAAAAAACACATACAACGACTAATATTGCAGAAATTTACATAAGAGAGATTGCTAGGTTGCATGGGATACCTAGGAAAATTGTCTCGGACAAAGATACAAAGTTTACCTCCAATTTCTGGAAGGGATTTTTTAAAGGATTTGGTACAAATCTAAACTTTAGCACATCATACCATCCCTAATCAGATGGACAAATAGAGAGGGTCAACTGAGTAATTGAAGATATGTTGAGAATGTATGTGATGGATAAGCCATCTAAGTGGGAAGATTACTTACACTTGGTTGAGTTTTCATATAATAATGGGTATAAATATTCCTTGAGAATGAGCCCATTTGAATCATTGTATGGTAGGAAATGAAATACTCCAATGAGCTAGGAAAACTCAACAGATAGAGTGGTACTTGGGCCAGAGTTTCTCAAGGATATGGAAGACCAAATGGTTAAGATCAAGAAGAATTTGAAGGCATCTCAGGATAGAAAGAAATTTTATGCATATAAGAGTAGTACAACTAGAGAATTTAAAGTAGGGGACCATGTACTTTTCAAATTGAATCCCAATAAAATCTCCTTGAAATTGGGTAGTTGTACAAAGCTAGCAACCAGATTTTGTGGTCCGTTTGAAATATTGCATAGAATAGGGCCAGTTTTATACATGCTTGCATTGCCTTCTTCCATGAATGTGGATAATGTATTTCATGTCTCTTTACTAAAGAAATATGTACATGATCCTAACCATGTCATTCATTGGCATCTGATTTAGGTAGAGATAGAGGGAGACTTTTAGGTTTAGCCAGTGTGGGTATTGGAAAGAAAGGTCAAAATGCTCCAGAATCGAGTTATAGAACTGGTAAAAGTGTAGTGGATCTGCTATGGTCCTGAAGATGCTACCTAGGAGCATGAAGATGCCATGCGGGAAGAGTACCCACATCTTTTTGAATAAATTTTGAGATTTTGATCTCTATTTTGTATATGCATTGAGGACAGTGCCAAAGTAAGGGGGATGGGATTTAACACCCCGGGTTTTGAACCCCCATTTAAAATAATGTATTGTTAAAATGATGAGAGGCTAGAGTGCCCAAAAAATTATTAAAAGTCCAATGTGCCCAAGAAATGTAATGTTTTCATCATTATTAATAATAAATACATTGTTGGCTACTAGATAGACAAGGACTAGAGTCATAGGGGGCTATGATTCCATAAGAGAGGGGGCTTGAGGGGAAAAATGTTTATTTATACTTTATTTACCCTTTTGTATAAGGGAGTGGATCAGTTACGTGAGCTTCTTAGGGGAGGACAGGAGGTTCTTGATTCCCCACGAAAATACTTAAACCTGTCCCTGGTCTGATTGGGGAGGTGGCTCATTCCCTCATTCACTTCTTCTTTCATTCCATTATTTCCCTCATGCATTTTTTCATTCACTAATTTTTCATTGTTTCACAACTTGGGTGGAGATCTCACCCCATTGTTTTTCGTCACCCATTCATCTTCCTCATCAGTGTCTTGGCTTGGGAAATGAAAACAAACTATTGAAGAGAATTGATGGTATCATTGGATGTAGAGTTTGATGGTGTAATACAACCATGAATTGAGGCTTGCATTTCTGAGATGTGTTGGCCTATGTCCATATTTGTTCATAGCTACGAGTCCTGATAGTTCCAACATTGAGATTCTAGACTGGTTTCACTGGAGCCCTGGAAGGAGAAGGACTACCTAAGGGACTGTGTGGAAGAGAAGGGTGGAGGTCCATTCTCTTGGGTGGTGCAGGCTGGGTAGAAGAGACATGGGTACTTGGACTGCTATTAGCGTTGAGAAATCCTATGAGAGATTGAGTGATGACTCGGTTAGGAATCCAAGTAACGCTCTAGAACCATCCTTGTGGATTCATATCCCTGGCTTGGGGGTGACACTATTGTTAAGATTTGGAACAATAGTTTCTATGGTTGGGTGGAATGTCCTTGGTCTGCATCCAGCTGGTGTCATCGTTTATAAAGATAAGTTCTCTATGTTATGGTATTAAATATTTGTATATGAATGTACTCCATTGTTCATTTATTTATCGTTTAATTGAATCTTTAGAATATTCATGCTTGATGATTATTTATGTGCATGTCATTAGATCTTTTCTTTTATGTGTCCTTATCAATTTAAAAATGTATCGGTAAGAGAAAGAATTCCCAATGTGGGATTGAAGGTGGCATACTCTGGCCTATGGGTGGTTGGGGTGTGTTACACACATAGTACACCCTATTAAATGCACATATTCCTAGAGTTATCTGTGTTCACATAGAGGTCAATAAAAGATTTATTAAGTCCCATGAAACCCAATGAAGAATGGATTGGAACCCTTCTGATCATAAACCATTAAGAGAAGTAAAGGAAACACTAAGACAAGAAATTGAGCATGATGAAAGATTCAACTCTAGGGTAGTTCAAAATTATCATTTTAAAGGAATTCAGTGTGAAAAAGACCACATTCTCCAAAGAATGGGAATGTGGAGAGCGGTTTTAGACATGTTTAGTATTTTAGAGGAAAAATTGTTATAAAACCCTTTGAGAAATGCCAATTCATGGCCTCGTGATGGGTAGAATTCATGAAGGATTGTCACCATCTAAGAGGAAATTATTGAATATGAAGACATATATTATATTTAATCCCGTTCTAAGACTTGACAATGATCCTATTGTTGCATTTCACTATTTTGATGAATGGTTCATCTGTGTATTTTTATATGATGGAATAGGTAATGCTTAGTTTTTGATTATTTAATTGCTATAGAAGTGTAGTAAGTTAGTAAGTTAGTTACAGTAAGTAGTATTCTCTCTTTCGATAATATATAAATGTAATAGGTATACTATATTACATATATCTCATATTACATATATCTCATCTTATATATCAATCATGGGAATGGTTCAACAACAGTGAGCTTCATATATATAACTATTCCTTTTATGAAATGGATTGTACAAGATACAAGTATCCCATTACAATCAGGTTAGATTTGTTGATATGTTGTAGCTTTATTCACCTACAAACCTATAGTTTAGGGTTCTAGAACATGCATTGAAGATTGGAGAATTCAAAATGACTTTGATCCTAGAAAGCCTCTTTGAATTTCTACTTGTTTTGGAGATCAAAACATTTGATCAGACATTTGGTGATAAAAATGAGTAGACCCATATATAGAATTGAACATGAATATAATTGGATTACTGAGAGGGGGCATGAATCAGTAATGATAAATTTATACTTATTTTAACTATATTTTATATTCCTTTAACTTATTCAACAATCTTCATTAGTTCACCATCAATATACTATTGCATCATAAACATTAACATCCATCAATACATAATAATCAATGATAAACACATCCACACAACACACAGTACACCAATATTTATGTGCAAACCCAATGCGAGAGAAAACTACATAATGTTTTTCTTATATGTTAAAGAATTATATTCAAGGAATGACCAAATTTGAATTCTCTAGCTCCAACTAGAAGGAGGCTCTAACCCACTATTTTCTCATGCTCCAACCTGAAGGAAGCCTCCAACTCCATAATTCACTAGCTCTAACCAAAAGGAGGCTATGGCCCCTTGGGTTCTTTGGCTCCAATTGGAAGGTGAATACAACCACCTAGTTCTCAGGATCCAACTTGAAGGAAGCTCCAACTCCCTAATTCTCTGGCTCCAACTGGAAGGAGGCTACAACCCCCTTCCCTTTCCCCATCCAACTACCCTAACATATAAATGTTAAATGTGAACAGCCTATCATTGTCACTAAATCAATAACTTCCACTTTCTTTCAGTCATTGTCAGCCTGTACCAACAATATGTCACAACCTGTACCAACCTTATTCAAATATTTCCTTTATATCTATGACCTATCTAATTTTCAACATGTGGGTATCCACACCCTTCTTAACTGCAACTCTCAGATGTCCATGTCTATTCTCACTACAACTCATGGACTACCACAAACTCACTCAGTTTCATTGTCACTATCTCTACTTCTATCAAAATATCACTATAAACCTAATACTCAAAACCTATCATTGTAATATCATCAACCAGATCATATCTACTTACCAAAATCACTCAACCATATGCACAATATCACCAATATGTACATCAACCAAGACTACTCACAAACATCAACAAGATGTACCAGGATCAATATCTGCTTACAATATTGTACCAATTCATGTATACCACATAATCCATAAACCATGTTCCAACAATAATACACAAATGCATCCAACAATATTACCAACAAGTGCCTCTAATAATGTACCAAGCATGTATCAATTATGTATCAACAAGTCAAACTATGACTCATTAAGATGTACCAACATCACTATATCATACATCTCATGTGTGTTCCAACTCATCACCTATATGTCTCAACATGTACCTCAACCATTTACTAATGATTTAAGCCAATATAACCAAAACAATTCCTCTATCAATACATCACATTATCCATAATCCAAATACCATAAACCCTTACATCAACAATGCATCAAACCCTTATTGTTATGCAGCCTCAAATTGTACCAATAACTTCAACAATGTGAGAAAACTCACTTAGATTGATGGACAAATTGTATGGATTGTTGGTTGTCATTGATTTCAACCATTGGAGAGTGATATTGTAGATTGATGTCAACCCTTAGTGATTGATGTAAACACTTGGAGAAAGTCTGGTAGTGAATTCTAGTAGCACAAAGGTTTGGGTAATGGACCCAAGTTTGGTTGATGTATAATGGTATGATTTTTAATATATTTGAAGGAAATACTATTCTATATGGATAGTACATGTCATTCCATTGCCAATGGTATTTGGAAAGTCACATAACTCCTCACGGTTAGATAATTATGACCATGTGAAGTTGGAGAACCCTCATGAGTCATCTAGAAGCCCCAAAAGATCAAAGTAGTCAATGTGGTTGCAATGGAGAAATTATTTAAATAATAAAGTGAAGTGATGCATGTACTATAATTCAAATTGGATACAAAATAAATTATTTAAATAATGAAGTTAATGGAGAAACTACTAAGTGGACAAGTGGTTAGAAGTGGCTTAGCCCTAAAATAAGGAAAGTGGGTTAACATGGTTAGAAGGTAATTTAAATAATAAAGTGAAGTGATGAGTGTACTATAAGTCAAAGTTGATAAAAATAAATTATTTAAATAATAAAGTTAATGGAGAAATTACTAATTGGAGAAGTGGTTAGAAGTGGGTTAGCCCTAAAATAAGGAAAGTGGGTTAAGATGGTGTTGGGTCACATATTTGTCCATATTTTCATCATCTATAGACATCCATTCTATCCCTTCTCCGTCCTATTATCGTTCATTTATCATTCCATTTGCCATACATTTTCTACAACTGCTCATAAAATGACATATTATTCATGTTATGCTTTAGTGGTTAATAATGATTATTCTTCCTTCATTTTTAATGAATTAAAGACTATTATGCATGATTTTTTTTATGATGGTTTGAAAAGTGATTTTATGTATCAATAGTTGCAACAATCAAGGTTCCAACCTCCAAATGACACATGTGAGTTCCAGCTCGTGGTTAACCATTTTCAGTGAAAAACATGGCAGATAAGGAGAGACGAATTTGTGTGGAATATTGTGAGCATATAAGGATGCATTTCGAAACTCCAAGACATGGGTTTTGTTTAGAATGGGCCCAATTGAGTTCAGCATGGGTCGTTTTCCAATTGGAGCTACGGTTTTAGAGAAATCATTGTTTCTTTAAAAGGGTATTTTCCAGATTTACAGTTGTAGATGGTTCTCTAAACTTAGCAATTTGTTTGAGCAACCCAGGGATTTGGGGATTTGATTTGTATAAATAATACCTCTTCAATCAGGAGAGAGGCATTCATGAAATTATATAGAATTTATTTGTAAGAAAGAGCTAGACTTATGTAATTTCTGAGTTTTCTTCAATAATACAAAGGAGTTGATGGATCTGCAATTATGTGCAATTTTTTTTAATCTTGTAAGTCTTTTGGCCATGCATGCTAAGTGAGGCATGGCCTCCTCAATCTGGTATGTGTTGGTATTATTCATTTACTTGTATTTTTCTTTTCATTGTCTTAATTTATCTTGGTTTATGATTAGTTGATCACTACTTACAGTTGTGTGTTGTTTACTAGATTGCTATTACAGTAAGATTCAATTCATGTTGTTAATACTCCTTTAATTTATTTAAGAGTGTGGTAGTGGTTTTATTTCAGTAGAGTGTATTTTCAAGCAAGAGAAGATTTGATTGATTTTAAGTTATGTGTTTTATTTTATTAAATAGATAATAGTGTTAGTTGGAATTTGTTGCTTGCATATATTGTGCGTGGTAACTTTGAAAGAAAAGACTTCCTCTGGTTGACAATTGAATAGCTGGGAAAATACTACAATGCAATTAATTCAACATTAGGTCATCCCAATGTAGCAGTTATCGTTCCTTTCGCATGACTGTTGTTCCTTTGAGTGTATTTGTTGTTCATTTGAAAGGAATAGTTGTCGTTCCTTTCGCGTGACTGTTGTTCCTTTGAGTGTAGTTTTTGTTCATTTGTAAGGAAAAACTACCGTTCCTTTTGCGTGACTATTTTTCCTTTGAGTGTAGTTGTTGTTCATTTGAAAGGAAAAAATATCATTCTTTTCGCACGATTGTTGTTCCTTTGAGGGTAGTTGCTATTCATTTGAAAGGAACAATTGTCATTCCCTTTATGATTGTTGTTCCTTTATAGGTGTTGCATCTATGGAGGTTGGGTATTGAAAACGAAAGGTAAGAACCTATGTAGGCAACAAGTAAATTCTAGTGCCTACCTTTGAATGATGCATATAGGTTGATTTTAGGACATATTTAGAGCCCATTAGATGGTTAGAAGGTAACCCCTTGAGGAAGCTACATGAAAGTATAAATAGGAGGCACGACTCTCTCATTTTAATCACACTTGAACATATTTAATATCTACAAGTGATTGAGGTAACTAAAGGATATCTAAGCCGAATTTCAGAGGGAAGGTGAAGTATAGAAGACTGAAATTCAAGAGAGGATAAATTCTTTTGATGATGTTTTCTAAGGTATGTTATTTACAGGTCATCTCACCATTTTTGCAATAAATATTTTTATATAATGATTTGTACCATGAATTTGGGAGACCATTGAGGAAACATATCCAAGTATATGTGATAACAATTTCATCTTGTGGGTCGTTGTATTTTTGGAGTTACACTCCTTGAAAAATAGGGTTCGTGGCTAGTCCCGAAACTAGTGTAAAAAAATTGTTTTGGGTAAAAATGTACCAACTTCTTCATAACAGATCCAAATTCAGTAATACCAAATTCATTGGTTAGATTAAAGTCGTTATTATTCTATGTACAATTTTCATATCAATACAACAAATATTCTGTGTGGGGTACACTCTACAAGTTCTCTCTCTAGAATAAGAAAAAATTCAACAAGGTATGTGATTTTTTCTATAAATCATTTTTTGAGAGTTTACAAGTAGTGAAATCTAGAGGAATTGCATAAAGGACATTGAAGAACATTGTGTACCATTTTCATATCTTTATTCATTATAGGTACATAGTTATTATTATGTGAGACTAAAATAAAGTTTGATGAAAATGTCAGTCTCTTGTTGTTAAAGTAAATGAAGGTTTGTAAGTATGTGATCATATACACCAGGTTTGTTATAGAGTTACAAATAAGATTTGGATGATGAAATTGATGAGATATTTTGGTTGAGGTACATGTTGGGTAGATGGTTGAGATAAGTAGTTGATGAGTTGGCACATACATGAGGTGTATAGTTGATGATGTTAGTACATATGGATTAGTAATAGTTGATGAATTATTGGTACATACTTGGTACATGGTTGGAGGAACTTGTTAGTAGTATTGTTGACACATGGTTTATGGATGATGTAGCATACTTGTCTTGGTATATTATTAGAAGAACATATTGATCTTGGTGATGATTATGAGTTGTTTTTTATGCTTGGTTGATGCACATATTTGAGAGTTGTCTTGGTGATTGATCTTGGTGAGTAGATCTGATTTGATTGATACAATTTATGAGATAGGTTGTTGTAATAGGTTTTTTGGACAGGTTGTTGTGACAGGTTATTTGTACAGGTTTGGTGCATGGTTGATGCACTTGTTCATGGTATAGGTTGGTGCATGGTTTATGCACTTGTTTATGGTGCAGGTTGATTACAGGTTGTTTGGTACAAGTTGGTGCATGCTTGATGCACTTGTTTATGGTAAAGTCTGATTACAGTTTGAGGTACAGTTGTATGCATGGTTGATGCATGGTTCAGGTTATTGGTATAGGTTGTTTGGTGCAGGTTGATTGGTACAGGTTTACAACAATATATCTCACAGTGATAGTGTGACATTGGTTCCATCATTCTACTTCCATGTCAGGGAAGTTGGATGGGGAAAGGACAGGTGGTTGTAGCCACATTCTAGTTGTAGTCGGAGAACATAGGGGGTTGTAGCAAGAGAATTTGGGGAGTTGGAACTTCACTCAGATTGTATCCTGAGAAACTAGGGGGTTGTATATTCCTTCTGGTTGTAGCCAGATAAATGGGGAGTTGGATCTTCCTTTAGGTTGTATCCTAAGAAGCTAGGGGTTGGAGCTTCCTTCCAGTTGTAGCTGGAAAACAAAGGAAGTTGGGGATTCCAATGAATGTAATTCTTAAAGACATATAAGAAAAAGCATTTTGTGGTTTTCTCCTACTTTGGGTTTCCACATAAAAACACAGGTGTACTGTGTATGTGTATGATTTCTCATTTGTTCATTGTTTATTTACTCTGCAACTATAGGATGATAATGATACATTGATATAACACTTTCATTTTGTGGTTAAAAATAGTTATTTCTCTATTAGTGATTTACTCCCCCTCTCAGTAATCCAACAATTGATATCAGAGAAGGTTCCTTCAAGAAACTATTTAAGGACTAGAAGGGATCATGGATTATTCTAAGAATGGAGTACCAATGTTTAATGGTTAGAATGCTTATAGTATGAGATGTGGAGTAGAAGGATGAATGTATTTTTACAGGAACAGGGGAATTATATTTGGCTATCATTCATTATAGGATATGATAGTTCAAAAAGGGAAAAGACTGCAGCTAAGAAGGAATTGAAGAAGAATAAAAAAAATAACAATGGATTTCATCTAGGAAGGATTACCTAATCTAGTAATAGAAAAGGCTGGTAAATGTTCATCATCCAAAAAACTTTGGGATAAGTTACATGACATATATTCTTCACCCATCGCAAATTATGAAAATGCCAAAGAAGATGAAGGTACAGATCAAGAACAAATATGTTCACCATGTCAAACAGATTCAAAATATGAAGAGTACATAATCACCAGAGGTATGTTGTTTTTCTTTAATTGTGAAAAATGCAAACATATTGAAATAGAATGCCATGAAGGAAATGAGATAGAAAAACTAATTGAAAAGGAAGACAATTATGAAGCATAATTGATTAGCTCTTTAGATGAACTAAGAGAAGAAAAAAAGTCACTCAAGAAAGAATTGATGAAACAAAAGGAAAGTGTTCACATTTTTTAATAAGCCCAATAGGTCATCAAGAACTTAAGAACTCAACTAGAAGAAGCCATAAAGATTGAAGAAAATATTGAATATCAAAAGAAGTATTTGGAATCCAACATAACAACATAGAAGGAAGAAGCAAAAATGAGAGAGAAAATATTGACATGTCATCTTAAGGAAATAACTAACGATCTAAACTAGCTTGAGGCAGAGGTTGGTCAAGAGAAGAAAGGACTTGAAGAAGAAATAATCACATTAAAATTCATCTTGAAGAATCGAAAAGAACATAATAAGTCATGAAGTCTCAGATAATGAAGAAAGAACAAGAGGTTGAGAATCTTGAATACGAAGTTGTCTCATTGAGAAGTAAAACCGTCAAGCTCAAAAAGAACATTGAAGAGATAGAAACATCCACATCATTTATAGATAATGAAGAGAAGCACTCTAGGTTTCTAGAAAAGAAGAATGAATAAAATAGAAAGAGTTATGTAGAAGTACTCGAAGGAAGGAATCATGGTCAATCATAATCTAAGAAAATTATTGAAGATACATATTCAAGAAGACCATCCATGTTCAAGCCACAAAGAAGCTTCAATCATGATCATGATTAGTCAAGGAAGAAATTCAGAAGAACTATGACACAAAGAAGATCATTCACTCCCAGGTATGCAAATTTATTTTATGTTCCTATACTAATTTTGGACATAAGGTTGCATATTGCAGGGATTATAAAAATGTTCAAGCAAGAAATGCCTATGTGGCCCCACATAACATTGAATTTTACAAATGTCATAACTATGGAGACATAGCTAGTTATTGTAGAATCATGATCTATAATTCCATGAAAGAGAACATAGATATCATATATAACAAAGTATGGATAAGAAAACACAAAGAACAGGTGAACAAGGACCAGGTCCCAGAGATCGCAAGATTGGCAATAAAACGAGATGAAGAAAATTCTACAGAGAAAATTGAAGATGTCAGAGACATAAAGGTTTGGAAAATAACTGAAAGAAAAGAAGGAAAAGTAAATATGGAACGGGTTCAAGAGATTGTAATTTTAGGCGTTCTATTGAAAGATTAATCCACATACAGAAAGAAAGAATTCAGAGCTTAGAGAGATGATGAATCGACCAATGAAGATGATGATGAATACACATCAAAGAGGGAATTGTTCTAAGCCATATGGCTTAGATACTCCCAGGTAACATGAATATTAGATAGACAAAGTCTATGCGATAGCTATTATAGATTAAATGACCATCCTTTGAGCAACTTGCAGAGTTTGAGCAGATAGATCTAGAGCAGTCGGTTAACACAAGTATAGTTTGATAGATGAATCAGTTATAATAGTGAAGACTTCATGATAGTATAGTAATAAATGGGTCAACATTATGGACAGTTGTGCAACAGAGTATTGGACAATATGGATAGAGTTGGATTCATATGAACACTTAGTAGGTTTGAACAGATATATGACAGTGGATGAGAGCATGGATTCATAGATTGGTCTAGAGAGTGGTTCAGAGAAAAAGGACATTATCATAATGGATGATAATTACACATGAATATTTGAATTCTTATTCTTAAATAATTTTCATATATGTCAGTTGATTACACAAGGAAGCACCAATGGAAAATAACTCCAAAAGGAAACAAGTACAGGAAGAATTATATTTTTTTCTACACAACATCTTGTAGAGAAGTCAAGAGAGAGAAACAGAACCAAAACACTAGGTATAAATATCATTCAGATAAGTTGGCAGACAGAGAGGTAACAATATAGGTATGATTCCATGGGAAGAGATTTATCAAATGCCGGATAGAGAGTTACATGCTTGGAGAGAGAGCATAGAGGCATGCTTCTAGTAAGAGAAATTGTCACAAGGGAAGAATGAGTGATATGACTTCAATGTTGCATTAGAGTGATACCCTTTTTCAAAGGGAGAGATATTATTAATATGAATGGAGAGAGTAATTAGAGGCTTATAAACACAAAGAAAAATCAACGGCATATAGACAAGGGAAGCATCCCCAAGGAGAGTTCAATCATAGGGAGCATACCCAAAGGGAGATACCCTTTGCCATTGATTTCAGGGGGAAAACATTGATGAGTAGTATAAGAATGAATTTTATCATCACTAAGTGTTGCCATCAATGCCAAAGGGGGATATTGTCAGAAAATTGGCTTAGGTTGATGGAAAGTTGGTATGGATTGTTTTTTTTCATTGATGTCAACCATTGGAGAGTGATATTGTAGATTTATTTCAACCCTTATTTATTGATGTCAACCCTTGTAGAAATTTCGGTAACAAATTTCGGTAGCACAAAGGTTTGGGTAATGGACCCAAGTTTGTTTGATGTATAATGGTATGAGTTTTAATATATATGAAGGTAATACTATTATATATGGATATTACATTCCATTCCATTCTTGGTGTTATGTGGAACATCACATAACTCCTCACAGTTAGAGAGTTATGGCCATGTGAAGTTGGAGAACCCAGGTTTGGGTAATGGGCCCAAGCTTTTTTATGGATATTGGTATGAGTTTTGATATATTTGCATGAAATAATATTCTAGATGGATAGTACATGTCATTCCATTTCCATTGGTATGTGGAACATCACATAATTCCTCAAGGTTAGAGAGTTATGGCCATGTGAAGTTGGAGAACCCTAATGAGTCATCTAGAAGCCCCAAAAGGTCAAAGTAGTCAAAGTGGTTGCAAAGAAGAAATTATTTAAATAATAAAGTGAAGTTATGAGTGTACTTTAAGTCAAATTGGATACAAAATAAATTATTTAAATAAAAAAATTAAATGGGAAACTACTAAGTAGACAAGTGGTTAGAAGTGGGTTATCCCTAAAATAAGGGAAGTGGGTTAAGATGGTTAAAAGGTAATTTAAATAATAAAGTGAAGTGATGAGTGTACTATAAGTGGACAAGTGGATACAAAATAAATTATTTAAATAATAAATTTAATGGTGAAATTACTAAGTGGACAAGTGGTTAGAAACGGGTTAGCCCTAAAATAAGGAAAGTGGGTTAAGATGGTTAGAAGGTAACCCCTTGAGGAACATACATGAAAGTATAAATACGAGGAAAATCTCTCTCATTTTAATCACACTTGAGAATATTGAATATATACAAGTGAATGAGGTAAACAAAGGATATCTAAGCCGAATGTTAGAGGGAAGGTGAAGTAAAGAAGGCCGAAATTCAAGGGAGGCTAAAATTTTTTGATGATGCTTTCTAAGGTATGTTATTTATAGTTCATCTTACCATTTTCACAATAACTGTTTTTATAGAATGATTCAGACCATGAAATTGGGAGGTCATTGAGGAAACATATCCAAGTAGTTGTGATAACAATTTCATCTTGTGATTCGTTGAATTTTTGGACTTACACTCCGTGGAAAATAGGGTTTGTGGCTAGTCCTGAAACTAGTCTAAAACGAGTGTTTCGGGTAAAAATGTCATAACGTCTTCATAATAGATCCAAATTCAATAAGAAAAATTGTGTTGGTTATATTATAGTTGGTAGTATTATTTGTACAATTTTCAGATCCACACAACAAATATTCTGTGTGGGGCACTCTCTACAAATTCGCTCTCTAGAATAGGCCAAAATTCAACAAGGTATGCCATTTTTGCTATAGCTCCTTTTCTAAGAGGTTCCTAGTGAAA
Source organism: Picea engelmannii (assembly GCA_009831015.1). Taxonomy (NCBI): domain Eukaryota; kingdom Viridiplantae; phylum Streptophyta; class Pinopsida; order Pinales; family Pinaceae; genus Picea; species Picea engelmannii. The sequence continues at coordinate 227,816 of ML783242.1, read as the reverse complement.
TATGGAGGAATTGCATAAAGGATACTAAAGAACATTGTGTACCCTTTTCATATATTTATGTATTACAGGTACATAGTTATGATTATTGCAAGTTAGGGTTTTTGACTAATCCAAAATTAGTCATGTGAGACTAAAGTAAATTTTGATGAAAATAATAGTCTTTTGTTGTTAAAGGTTTGAAAGTATGACATCATATACACCAGGTTTGTTACATAGTTACAAATCATATTTGTATGATGAAATTCATGAGGGATTTTGGTTGAGGTACATGTTGGGTACATGGTTGAGACAGGTAGTTGATGAGTTGGCACATACATGAGGTGTATAGTTGATGATGTTGGTACATATTGATGTGTCATAGTTGATGCAAGATTGGTACATACATGCTACATGGTTGGAGGAACTTGTTAGTATTATTGTTGACACATGGTTTATGGATTATGTAGCATACTTGTCTTGGTATATTATTAGAAGAACATATTGATCTTGGTGATGATTATGAGTTGTTGTGTTATGCTTAGTTGATGCACATCTTTGAGAGTTGTCTTGGTGATTGATATTGGTTAGTAGATATGATTTGGTTGATAATATTAATGAGACAGGTCATTGTGATAGGTTGTTTGGACAGATTATTGTGACAAGTTATTTGTACAGGTTTGGTGCACGGTTGTTGCAGTGTTTCCTGATATAGGTTGAGGTACTAGTTGGTGCATGGTTGATGCACTTGTTTATGGTATAGGTTGATTACAGGTTGTTTGGTACAGGTTGGTGTATGGTTGATGCACTTGTTTATGGTACAGTTTGAGGTACAGGTTTATTCATGGTTCTGGTTATTGGTACAGGTTGTTTGGTGTAGGTTGATTGGTACAGGTTTACAGTAGTATATCTCACAATGACAGTGTGGCAGTGGTTCCATCATTCTACTTATACATCAGGGTGGTTGGATGGGGAAAGGACATGTGGTTTTATCCAACTTCTGGTTGTAGTTGAAGAACATAGGGGGTTGTTGTTGGAATATTGGTTGTTGTCATTGATGTCAACCCTAGTCATGGGTTTTGGACCAGAAGATTGATGAAGTTATTTGGACATGAAGGAAAATGAAAATGAAGATACAACACCCATGGATGGATAGTATACATCATGCTCTT
>ML783242.1:208028-223369 GCA_009831015.1 Picea engelmannii | reverse complement strand
TTTCAGAATCAGATGTTAAATATTGAGCGCGGGGCATTCTGTACAAGTCGGGTGTTCTGAACAGACCAGAATTGAATAAAGTTTTATTATCTCTCATATATGCTTGGGTGGAAGGAAGGGGCAAGGATAGAGAGTTCATATATATATTTATATTGGAGGATTGTATCTTCCTCTTGGAGGTTTATCCCTCCCTTTACATTTGGAAGCTGTAGCTACCTTTGGAAGTCATTACTTCCCTTGAACAAAAACTATTGATTATTTCTCATATATTGTGCATGGTGTATTGTGGTGTATTGGTGTAACTCTTATACTATTGTTCATTTCTCATTGGATATAATTGAATGGTTTAAGTATAAGTTGAAAAAGTTTTTAAATTGTACTTGATACTCATTCACCCCCCTCTTAGTATCAACAGTTGTAGCCTCCTTGTGGTTGTAGCTAGAGAATTTGGGGAGTTGGAGCTTTCCTCAGGTTGTAACCTAAGAAACTAGGGGGTTGTAGCCTCCTTCTAGTTGTAGCCAGAGAATTGGGGAGTTGGAGCTCACTTCAGGTTGTAGACTGAGAAACTAGGGGGTTGGAGCCTCCTTCCAGTTGCAGGTGGAAAACAAAGGAAGTTGATGCTTCCAATGAATATAATTCTTAAAGACATATAAGAAAAAACATTATGTGGTTTTCTCGCTCTTTGGGTTTCCACGTAAAAACATTGGTGTACTGTGTATGTGTATCATTTCTCATTTATTCATTTCTTATTTACTCTGCAACTATTGGATGATAATGCTACATTGATATAACACTTGCATTTTGTGGTTAAAAATAATTATTGCTCTATTATTGATTCACCCCCCTCTTAGTAATCCAACAAACAATACACCTCAACAAAAAACCCTCAAACATGTACTACTCACAATTCAATCATATACCAATACCACTAACCAATGCCTCTCACAATTCACTACAAGATATGCCAATAAAACTCATACATTCACTAGAAATATTATACAACAGATACGCCACAAAACATTTACTACAACAGATACCAAACATCTAAGAGGGAATATACCAAACCTCAAAAAAATCATTCCTTAATAATTCTCCACAAAATAACTAAGATATATCATCATAAGAATATAGACATACCTTTACATTTTGTAACTAACCTGATGCTCCAGATCTCAGACCAACCTCAACCTCAACAACCTAGGATGGATATCTTTGTGAACCCTTTTTCTGAACTTTTCATAGATTCGCACTTTCCCTTTCTACAAATCGTGGGTATCCGTGCTTTACTCCACTATGGACCATGAATTTACATGCTTCTCTTTTCCTACGGATCATGGATAACCTATGAATTTTTGTTTCATTCACTTCCTTTGCAGCTATGAAACTTTAATTCCTTCAAACCTTCATTGTCGCAGACCTACGCTTTCTCATATTTGTCATTGTATACCTGCAAATAACCTTTCACTCAATAGATATTCAATAATTTTCAATAATTATGTAGGCTCTTGATATAGGTGGATATCAATGGCCATCCACCTATTCCAACTGGCTCATCTGGGCAGTTTTTCAGTTTGACAATTTTTTCCTAGTTTTCAGGTCCTAAACTTCTGGGGCCATTTTTAGGCCCTAAACAATGTTTTTACGGATCACCACAATTAGAATGTGGATGATGTAACATATTGATTCTAACCCTTATGAACTATAATATATTATGTAATTGTGACTTAGGATGGTGAGCCAGTAAAGTTGAAAAGGGGCTAGAGTTCTTAGGAAATGTAATACATCTATATATATAAATAAAATACATCATTAGTTGCAAAACAAACAAGGACAAAAGAGATAGTGGGATATGATTCCACAAGAGAGGGGTCTTAAGGGGATAAGTATTTATTTTATATTTTATTTACCCATAATTGATTTTATGGAGAAAATGGGTTACATGAGATTCTTAGGGGAGGCCATGTGGTTCTTGATTTCCAAGTAATTATATAAACCCATCTTTGGTCTATTTGTGGGTTCACTCATTCACTCACTCACTCACTCACTCATGGTTCATCATTATTTTCACTCTTTCATTTTTGGGTTCCTCACTCTTGATTAATTCGTGTGCTCTTGGGGGGATCATAGAAATGAATGGTTGGAGGAGGAGAGATATTTCTAGATGACTTAATAGATTACTGATCATTCTAGGAGGGAATGGATGCCTATGAGATGGAAGTTAGGAAAGAAATGTCCACGTCGTAGAATCCTTGGAGTTTCTAGCAGGGATATTTATTGAGTAGTAGCACTAGATCCCTAGAGAGAAATGGAATAGCCCGAGGGACTGCATGGCAGAGAAAGGTGTCCATTTCTTGGGTTGTATAGGTTGAGGGGGAAAGAGAGTAGGAAATTTGGATTTAATTTTTGGTTGGAAAACTTGAGAGCTAGTTAGCCAATTGTTGCGTGTTTCATATTTTGTCTAGGACTCATGCTTATGGATTCATATCCCTAGCTTGGGGGTGACCTATTGTTGAGAGTAAATGACTAGTGGTGTCTATAGTTGGGAGGAATGTCCTTGGTCTGCAGCCAGTTGGTGAATGTTTCTTGAAAAGATAAGTGTTCACTATGTTTTTTGTATAATTCATATTTTGATTTGTATTTAATTATCTATGAGATATGTATTTATAATTTTCTTTCCTGCGGATTGTTTTTGTTCATGGAAGGTTGTTTATTTCTTTTATGATGTAGCATAGATCTTGATTAATGAATGTGGGTATTTCATGTTTGATTTTGGATTAAATGTTATTAGAATTCTAGATCAGTTCAAAAGTAAGTTTTTGGAGTAGCGTGGCTAGCCTATGGGTGGTTGGGTACATTACAGATTAGTGTGGTCAGCATGTGGGTGGTTGGGTATGTTACATATTGGTATCAGAGATTATGATTGAATCAAATGACTAGTATGGACCAAAATGAGTTTGAATTTGATAATTTGTTATCACATATTTCAAACTGTGTGAATTTGGAGAAAAGTGGAAATATTAGAGAGAAATATCCCCAAATTCATGGGAAAATTTGAGTTGAAATAATTTAGGATTGTCTGAGAAGTTTAATGGGTTCTATATGTAGATTTGCAGAGTTGAGTTCAACTTGGAAGGTTGAAAGTTCCATTTTTTTATAATGGTTGTTGTAGTGTGAGGTGTAGACGAATCCAATATAAATCTAAAGCTCATGAGAAGTAGTGTATTAGGTTACACGCGTTCAATGCACACATCATTAAGACCTTTGGAAAGGTCAAAGGAAATCTCAGGAGAGATAGCATTACAAGAATCACATAGAAGCTAGAGTGTTGTGTAGACAGAGATCCTTGTAAAGGATCATTGAATCATGATTGTTCCCTTTTGAATTTTGGGATCGATCATAGCCATTGAATCAAGGAAGCCCCATATCATTATATTGGGAGTCAAGAGAATAATAATTGTCGGATCGAACTGGTTGATTGTCAACCATTGATTGAAACCCGTAGGAGATAGAAAAATATGAAACTTTTCCACTTCAGTGATTATAGGAGGTAGGGCAAAAGCATGAAATGTCGAAGGAGGAAGTCATGAAATACCATCTACCATATGATCTAATAGGAATTTCAAGTGAAATATTCACCATTGATCGTGTTCATCCAACGTTGACCTTCTAGATGTAAAGAAGTTTGAGTCCTAGAAATCCTGAAGGTTGAAGTCGCAAAATACCTCCAGTCGTTAGATCGAGGGAAGAACTCCGAGAGTAATTCTAACCATCGGATCTAACATTAGTGTAAGGATAAAGTAAGAAGAGGTATTAACTGAGAGTAATTGGTCATCATTTCTTTATGACCACTTCGACAGGTATAACTCCAAGGGAAATTGAACTACTCAAGAGTCATAGTATCCCAAAGTCTTGGAGTTTCGAAGCCTAGAAATATCACAAACCATCATATCGAAGAAAGAATGCAAGAGCAATGTCAGTAGTTAGATCATAAGTAGAAGGATAGAAAATTTTTGGGACTCCAGAACTTCACCACTTCGACGACTACTCGATACTAGGAAAATCCATAAAGTGTCGAAGCTGCAAAGTGTTGAAGCCGCAACCGCAAGATTACACAGGACATCATATCTGGAGTGGATGAACGTGGGATTTTTGTTTGGTAGATGATGCATATTATGCCACATGGTAGGGATTCCATATGGGGACACATGTCACATGAATTCAGGGCCTTTTGAACCCCAACATGTCCATTTTGGAGTGACATGTGGTGCACATGCTATGGCTCCACGTCAGCGTAGATGACATCAAAATGCGATTTCATTTATGGGATTATATACTTTGGGAATTTCCAACATTACTATCAACGAAAGTGTCAAAGGAAAAAGTAGCGAATTCACATAGACCATCAATATAAGATTCCTTTGGGACTTTTCCCAACCATTGGATTAAGTAGTGGAAGGAGGGCATAAGTAGTTTGGTAGGTATAACTCCAGGGGAGTTGGATAACTAGAGAGTTATAATATACTGGAGTCTCGAAGTGTCAAAGTTATGACAACCATAGATCAAGATCTAGTAGAATCCTTCTTGGTTGTTTGATCAATAATTGGGAGGACAGAGTAAGTAGGCATGTTAACCATCAGTCGTCTACACTTTATGACCACTTTGGCGGGTATAACTTCGAGGGAGTTGAAAAAATTGGGATTTGTGATATCCTGGAGTCCTGAAGTGTCAAATTCATAAAGTGAATAAGGACCATCCATCTCATTAATTCATAGTCATTGGATTAAGCTAGTTGAAAGATAGCATAAGGGGAGGTGTTAATCGACGATAAGAAATCGTCATCATTTTATGACCACTTATGTAGGTTTCACTACAGTGAAGTTGAGAGACTCAAGAGTTGTGTTATCCCAGAGTCCCAAAGCTTCGAACTCGCAAAATAAATATGGGCCATCTGTCTCAACACCAGGTTAATTTGTGATCATTGATTTCATTGAAGTCGCCAAAGAAGCAAGGATCATCCATCCCATGAGAGATTAAATCTCAACCATATGATTTACTAATGGAGATGATATAAGTACTTTGGCGAAATTTTACTCTAGCAAATTTGAAAGATCAGAAAGGGAAAATGGCCAAAGGACAAAGTCTAGAGGACTTGGTTCCAAGCTTCAGTCTCATGATAAGGTAAAGGGTTTGATTAGAGGTGCGAAGGGCCTATAAGTGAACAAGCTTGCAAACACTTTCGAACAAGGTTCTGTGTAGAAGAATAAAGAGAAAAGTGCCAAAGGAACATCACTTAGAGTGGATAAGCTCGTGGTTTCTAGCCATGGTCACAATAAAAGTGTATTGAAGGAAGCGCCTTATAGAATTCAAATTTTGTACCAGCTTGAATGGATTGTGGAATAGTTTGAAAAGTTGACACACGACCATTCCATTGCTACTACAAGATCTTGTTTGCACGAAAAGGGTGAAAGTGACTTTTTAAAAAATTCCTAACTTTAGCTCAAAGATCGGATTGGGGCATATGAATAATCATTGAGAAGATTACTTATACAAGAATAATATCTAATTGTTATAATTTGGATAATGATGATATATTTCTTCGTGAATTAAGCATAAAAAGTACTTGTAGCATTAATTGGCATATTTCTATAATATGTATAATTCTAACAAAAATGTTTTCTTGCAGATTTGGTAGGATTAGATATTTAATTAGATCAATTACAGTCTAGGATTGGATATCATAGTCGTGGAAGCATGACAAAGCTTGTAGAAGCTATTTGAGGCAACAAAGAACTATAGGGAAAGTAATGAAAAGTGGATAAAGAACTCAAGAATAGTGGAACAAAATTATTAGTCAACAACTACAGGATCTGAATGAATTGCAAATACATAAGTAAGAATCCACACATAATACATGAAGCTACCAGGTGAATAATCTCATTAATGGGGATAGAAATGAAAAGTACAATTGTCTATCCTTGAAGGAAGAGAGGTGTAGACAGTTGCAAATATTAAGTGTGAAAGAAGTAGTCTAATGGACAACTAGGAGTAATAGTATTTGATTCAACAATTTTGTGGTATTAGAGTGATGAAATGTTTGAGCTACTTCATTCCAGGGTGTTGGAATGTTTCATAAAGGTAAAGTTGGATATGACTACCCAAAAGGAGTTGCTGCAAATTGAGTAAATTGGTTGGATTGCAGAATGGCCAAGTGAAACCTGGCTGGAAAGTATTCAGACTAGGGAACAATAATGGAGATGATAATAATGGGAGCACACAAGGCATCAAGGATCTGAAGGAATTCAAGGAAAACCAACTACAACATAAATAAATAAGAGAATCAAAACAGAAATACACTAGAGTGCATGAGGATTACAATGAAGTTAAAATTCATATGCATTAGTCGTCATGTTGAAAGTGAATGCTTGGTGCATATGGATGTGTAATTTTTCATATGCACATGCTTGTGAACTTAGAATAGTCTATTATTATGAAATAATGATGTTATGGAAATTGAGTATGACTAATGATGGATTATGTATTCAAGAAAAATGATATAGCATGGTTAAAGATGTGGATGTTGCTACTGGTTATGATCTACATCTATGTGAAGACCCATTAGGGTGGTAGGAATGGTGATCAAAATGATGAAGGATGAACTCTATGAGCTTCTACAAATACCAGTTGATCAGGTAGAAGTAAGTAGGTTGGTAAAAACCATCCAGGTATGCATTTGTTGCTTCTATGTTGAAGGGAATTGATGTAAGAAATTCCCTCAGTTAATTTTTCAATATTTAAATCAATATGTAATGGCCAATGTAATTGTTATTGATGATATAATTCATTTAGATAGATTTTCATTTTTATATTGTGTTATGATTGGTTATGGGATCATAAATTAATTAATTCAAGAGCCATATTCCTTCTATAATAATAAATATCCATAGAGCTAGTCATGTGTGGGACCGTAATATGGTTGGATACAGAAGGTTTACAACACTATGTGAGTTCTCAATGATATATACTGCATATATGATGTTTGTACTGCAACCTCTTTTCCAACACTAAAGAGAACTTAAGAATTATATTCTTGGTGTTGTGTTTGGGTTGAAAAGGAAGGTATCCAAATAGTCATGCAAGAATTAGGAAGTGTGTGGATTATGTGTTGAGGCATTGGCCAGACCTTCCAATTCATTGTAGTGGAATGAATGACACAGTTATGTGGTATTATGTAGTCAGTGCATGGATGCATTATGTAGATGTGGCCATGGGTATTGGCACATCGATTGTTATTTATTTAGTAATTAATTATTGCATTAGTAAAAGCATGTGGTGTTTAAAATACATAATGATGGATACTTGCATTATATTTAATATGAATACTAGTTGAAGGTGATTGGATTGTCCTTTGTTACAATTCTGAGATCATGTTTTGTAACTAATAAAAAATTTACTAGTGGTATTACAGGAATTACTGAATTCATTTTGGTGAATGCATGTATATATTATATAAAATAGAAATTATTATGATAGAATATGAAATGATGTGAGTATTTCTAACTCATGAAGTTGAAAAAACTTCAGGAGTTGTTAGATAATGCAATACAAAAGTTACAGGTGAGAGTAGTTATATAATGATAAATTATGGAAAAACTCTGTCAAGGGAACAACGTGATAGAAATATTGGCGGATAGAAGAAAGAAAATATTTGTTGATAATAAATGTGTAAAGAATGATGGATTCATTCTAGTTAATATTTGGATTAGTGGAAGTGATTGAAATGTTGTTGTAAACAATTCTAAGATCACTTTCTAGAGCTTTGTAATTGTTTCCATGAAAATATACATATGCATGATATTGAAAACTTGTTTTGTTGAGTGAAGGTTGAGGAAAAGTGAAGGTAGGATGATCTTGGATATGGTAGGGATGTAAGCCCAAAACGAAGACTGATGTCTACAATTGAAAAAGACAAACATTATGAGCAAAGAAATTCATGCCTGGAAATTTTATTTTCCTATATAAAACAGATTTGAGAAATTAATTGTTACAAATTGTTACATGATTATGCTAACAATTGGTTTGGCTGAAACAAATAGTAGAAAGGAACATTATAAATACATATCTCAGAGATAATTAAATACACAACTAAATATACATTATACAAAAAACTAAGAGAGCACTTATATTTTCAAGAAAACATTCACCAACTGGCTATAGACCAAGGGCATTCCTCTCAACCATAGACACTTAGACATGGAAATACTCATTCTCATGATCCTTGTGATAATTTATCCTCGTCAGTGTTTCTATATCTCCCCCTTTAACATCAATGGAAAGGGGAATCTTCCTTTGGGGATACACCCCTTGTCTACATTGTCCTTTGGGATGATCCCCTTGACTGAACTCTCCCTTGGGTTGCTCCCTTTATCTAAACGTCTTTGATATTTCTCTTTATTACTGAATCATTGATTACTCTCTCTCCCTACATATGTTTAATATCTCCCCTTTTGAATTCTCTACAAGATATCATGTAGACCAATTGCAAGGATTCATGTACTTTTTTCTTTTGGAGTATTTTTCCATTGGTGCTTCCTTGTGTAATCAACTGAGATAAATAAAAATAATTAAACAATAACCATTCAAATATTCTTGTATCATTATCATCCATGTGATAATATTCCTTTATCTCTAAACCACTCTCTAGATAAATATGTGAACCCAATCTTTGAATCCATGCTCTCATCCACTATCCTTCTACTAACTGACTCCTCTGAGTCTGTCTACTCAAAATCTGTAGGCTTCTTGAATGATGGTTCTCTGATTTGTCTTAGTTAATGCATGTACTCCCCCTATCTAATATTCATATTACCTAGGAGTCCCCAAGTCAAATGAATCAGAACAATACCTTCTCCGATGCATTTTAATATTCCTCTTCGTCTGTGAATACATCTTCCTTTTCATCTTATTCCTGAATTTTTTCATCATCCTAAGTTTTTACATCTTCTTCATCCTCTACTTGAATTCTGATACTTTCCTATTTTCTTGTAAATTCATCATGATATTGTGTTGCTACAAATCCTGAAAGTATGATTCCTTGGAACTATTATGCATTTACCTGCTCCTCTTGTTTTTCACTTCTTCTCCAAACTTATTGTGTATGTAATCAATATTTTCTTTCATGGGAGGATTTATCATGATTCTACAATTTTGAGCTATGTGTCCATATTTGTGGAATTTGTAACATTCAATATTTTGTGGGGCCACATAATCATTTATTACCTGATCATTGCTTTCATAATCCCTGCAATCTGCAACCTTATGTACAAAGTTAGTGCAATAAAACAATGACCATAAAATAAATTTACATACCTGGGAGTGAATGATCTTCCTTGTGGTGTAGTCCTTCTATAATTATGCGTTGGTTGATCAAGATCTTCTCTTTGGTTTTTTCTTTTACAATGATTGAATCTTCCTTGTTTCTTGAATATCGAAGGTATTTTGTATTCATTCATTTCTAATTCCTATTCACCATGGTTCCTTCCTTTGAGAACTTCTACATAAATCTTTTGTTTTGTTTCTTTCTTCATGGAGCTTGAACCTTTCTCATTCTGCATTTGGTTGTATCATAGTCCAAACATGTCATAGTATGGCCTTTGATTTTTGATGATCTTATCCAATGTATTGGTGTTATCTTGTTGGATTTCCTTCTTCTGGAGATATTTTCTTAGAGTGATTTCTTCTTCCTCCAACCTTTCAATCATCTTTGTCTTCTTTACTAGTTGACTTATAAGTATTTCTTAAATCCTTCTAGCCTCTTCTACCTAGACTTTCAACTAAATAATTATCTGGTTGACTTCCTCTTAGTTGAGATTTTGAGTTCCTTTTACTTTTAGTTCATTATTGAGTGACTTATTTTTATTTCTTTCTTTCCTTAGTTCTTATAAGGAACTAATTAATTATTCTTTGAGATTGACTTTTCCTTCTTCTTCGGAACCATCAGAGTTTATTTTTTGAATTTTCCTAGCCATAAATAGTTCTTTTTTTGAATCATTCTCTTTCATCATATTCATCAGATGAGGAACTGTCTTCTCTTGCATAGAGATTTTTCTTGAAGACCTTCCTTTTGTCTTTCCAGTTTCCCTTTTGATATTTCTTTTCTTTCTTGGGATCTTCCTCTTCATAACTATTTTATTTCTTTTCATATGGACACTTATTTGGAAAACGATCGATTTTACCACAATTAAAGCATTTCAACAGAAGCTTACCTTTGTATTTAACTATTCCTTTTTGCAACTTTCTTACAAAGTTTTCCATTTCTTCATCTTCTTTTGAATCATCACTGCAACTACATTTTTAATGTGGATTTTTATTGATCTTTTTATTTATCTTCTTGAATTCTTTGAATTTGACTTCCTTTGTAACTAGGTTGTCATGTTCAGTTCTCATTTCATAAGCGGTGAATATTCCATGCAGCTCATCCATGCTTATCGTACTCAAATCTTATCTTTATTCTAGTGATGAAATATTTGGATCAAATCTCATTAGAAGAGATATTAGTAATTTTTGAAAAATTATACATTCATCAACTTCTTCTCCCAATCCTTTAATTGCATTCATTGTTTCATCAAATCATAGAAAGTAAGTTGCAATATTTTCATCTTCCTTAATCTTCAATTGTTCAAATTGACCTCTGTAAGTTTGAAGCTTTCTTGCCTTGAATTTGGCATATACTTCATAAACATTATGAAGCTTGTCCCAAATCATTTTTGCAGAATTGGAATGAATAGCATTGACATATATTGAATCAACCAGACCATTTAGGATGGAATTTTTGGCTCTTGAATTATTTTGACTAAGTTTCTTTCCATCGTTATCTATTGGAGGGGTGGAGGGATATTTATATTTGTCTACTATTGATTTCCAAACATCAAATCCCTGTGCTTGTACATATGTTTTCATTCTTATTCTTTAGAATGCATATTTCTATCCATCAAATTGTGGTATTCCATTTTTATACATACTACTTCTCTCCATGATCTACCTTCCAGTGGTTAAATTGTTTCCTGAAGGAACCCACTCTTATACTAATTGTTGGATTAGTGACAAGGAGGGACCAATAATGAATAATTTATACTTTTTTTAACCACAATTTATATTCCTTTAACTTGTTTAATAATTTTCATTAGTTCATCATCAATATATTATTGCATCATAAATATTAACATCCATTAGTGCATAATAAACAATGATAAACACATCCACACAATATATTGTAAACCAATATTTACGTGGAAACCCAATGTGGGAGAAAACCATGGAATGCTTTTCTTATATGTCAAAGAATTGGATTCAAGGATGTAATACCCCAAGTCCGAGCCCCTGTTGAATTGTAATGATGCTTAATAATGTTATAGGATGGTGAGCCAAGTATTTATAAGTTGGGAGGCTTATTTGTTCATTAGGCTGGAGAGCCTATTTTTGTATATGTAATTATGTAGATTATTAATAAAAATAGATCATTGTGTGTAGATAGACCATGAAGAAAGAGTTATGGGGGACTAAGATCCACTGGATAGGGAAATGGATGGGGATGAAAGACTAATAAAGAGGGGATAATCTTGAGGGCTTAACCCAAGGAAATATTATAATGTATTTCCCAAAAATACTAAAGTTGGGAAATAAACCTAGTCATCCTTAGTTCCTTTGGGGGAGAGGAAAAAAACTCCAAGTGGTGAGGAATGAGCTCCTGGAGAGCCAAGTGTCACCCGGGATTCATGAAGATTTATGTGGGAATTTCCACCATTGTGGGGGTTCGCACTCACCATTGGAGCTCTCTCACGATTATGGAGTCAGAGCATGTTGGTCATTCTCTCCCTCTCTGAGAATTATGATATTGACCATAGCTTTCCATTTTTCCTCGAGAGTTCACTCTCACATTTCTAGCCACCCTTTGTTCCATTCATGCACGCACTGAACATGCACATAACAATAACCATTTTCACCATTGTTAAACTGCTTCCATTTTGAACCTTTGTAATTGTTAAGTCGTCCCTTGCCTTAGCCGTTTTGGTTTTTGTGTGTGAAGAGGCTGGGTTTTAGGTGCGTGGTTGAAGAAGAAGTTTGTCAGTCCTGTGAGAAACTCTCTCCAGGTGAGAGAGTTTGTTGGGGAAGTGAATTATCCTTGAGAGAGTCCAGCAGTATCTACAAAGATCTAAGAATTCCTAATCTAGATTGTTGTTGAAGCCCTCGAAGGGAAGTGGATCAGTCGATGGACTATGGAATAGTGAAGGTGCATATTCCTAGGGTGGGATAGGCATGTTGGTAATGATATTTTGTGAGTAGTGGGCATAAGTAGGATCCCTGGATACAATCCTTCCTGTTGCATTGTGCAACTTTTTGTAGCCTCAACCTAGCCTAGAATTTATTTTTCCTAGGTGGAGTTTAGTCCCAACTACGGGATGATCCATCGCTAATAGCTTGGAGTAGCATGGTCTAAGGCTGGGAGGTTCATGGAAGGTCTGCACGCAGTCGGTGGTTCTTCATAAAAAGATAAGTACTAACTCTTTGTTAATTTTACATGCTATGTTTAAATGTTTTGTTTAGGTACATGTCTTAATGTTATCAGAATTTCCTGTATATATTGCATGTATCTTTTCCTGTTCTCTTTACATTATGTTGTGTGATAGAAGAACATAAAACATCTATTAAATTTGTATTTGTTATTGTTTCTTCCGCATGAATATGTGTATGAACATAATATTTATCTTTGTTTAAATTTTCATTTAGATGAATATATATATATATATATATATATATATATATATATTAGAGAATGATATATATTTTCGGTAGCGTGGTCTCGCCTAGGTGGTCGGGGACGTCAAAAATTGGTATCAAAGCCTATGGTTTCAACACTGAGCCTGGATGGGCCATACAAGTGGTTATAGAAGCAATCCTAGAGGAATTTTTGCCTAAAGGGAGAAAAATTGGAGTTAAAAGCATCCTTGAGTTCCAAGAGAATACCTTGGTTGTGTTTTGAATCTCATGAGGTATAACAGTTTAATAAAAACAGAAGAGAAAATAGGTCATGGTCACCGTGGGTTCAGGAATGCGGAAATTAAAATTGAGCCATTGGATTAGTTTGAGAAGGGACATAACCCTCACATCCATTGGATCTGGAGAATATGCATGAAGGAAAAGCACCAAAGTCCTTTAGACTCCGCTCCTTTGGTCATTTTAAAACTATAAGCAAAGAATATTTTCGAAGTCTGGAACCAATCTAGACTATCTGCTCCAAGGGATACGTTTCCAAATATCAGTTAAGGCTTAGAGTTTCAACACTTCGAAAGAAATAGTTTGTGGTTGCGCATGATGAAGAGATTCATGAAGTCCCAGAGCACTAAAGTGATGTGCTGGGATGACATCACTAGAGGTGGCGTGGACCAGTTCGACAATTCAGTCATTCGGTAGCTTGGAGAACAATGTCGAAGGCAAAAAATCCCTAAAGTCACGAAGCGTTGGGTATGAAATGGCAGAGTGATGTGGACCTACCATAATATTACCATGTGTCACCTCTTTTTGGACTCTTGATGGACCCTTAGTACCGTATGGGACTTGATACATGTCACCTGTCAATGGATGACAATTGTACTATGTGGACCTGGGAGGTTTAGTACTTCATAGGTTCAACGTTTGGGGAAAAATAGTTGAAAGAAATTCCAAATCTCCAAATTCCTAGAGTCCTGAAGTTCGAAAGTGACGTGGCTTTGTGGGCCCTAAAAGGTAATCAATTCGGAAGTTTGGCATGTGGGGAAAATTGTTGGAAGAACTCTTGGACCTCCAAAGTCTCAGAGTCCTAAAGTATCGAAGTTCTGAAGTGATGTGGTGGTGACGTCACCTGGGGGTGACATGGACATAGATAATTAATTCCACGTGTCAGTGTGTTATGAGATTTTGAAAGACTAATTTGATAGGTAGAGCTTGACACGTGTGACCCTTTGGATTGGGCCACGTGTATACTTCTAGATTTCTTCCATGTGGTGCCATATCCTATAGTCCAGAGACTTGGCACTCTGAAGGAACTTGGTCCAAAGTTGTTAAAGTAAGAAGACTCTCAAAGATCTGAAGAGTAGAGTAAATCCTCATAGTTGAAATGTATAGGATACGCGGCAACAGATCTTGCACCTCAGTGAATTCAAGGATTATACAGTTGAGGTCGGGGACTCTTGAATGCCCATAGGTCAGAGTCCATACTAACCATTGGTTACAAATGAAGCATGGTAGTAGATGCTGTAGTACAGAGACTAGTCAGTCTAGAAGGATTGAGAGTGTGGACACTCTAAAACTCCTAAAGCCCAAAGTCTCAGATTTGATCATGGTTGTTGTTTAACAATAAGGAGAGGTATGTTGATGAGTTGTTTGTGAATTCATTAGCCCAAAATTATGGTGGGTCTATGTAGCAGTTCTTCAAAAACTCCTGAAGCCCATATTTCTGTAGTAAATCTCAATTGTTGGATGCTAGGAAGTTGTGGACCATTTATACACCATTCTTCGTGAGTTTGCCAATTTGGCGCTTTGAGGGAATGGAGTTTTGGAGTTGAGAGAACCCCCGAATCTGGAAATTTTGGAGCCCCAAAGTCCCAAATCTCTAGGTAAGTGCCTATAAACCTAGCACTTGGTCACAACCCATGGTCACATGAATTTGGGGGCTGAAGAAAGAGGGGCTAGCACCCATAATTTTGTTTTAAAAATAGTTGTGCAAAGATCACCTCCCAGGAAGCACCATTATTCAAACATTCATATATTCCTTCTCAAGGCTCAGAATGGAGAAAGGGAGAAGTGATTGGAAAGGTATTAAGTAGAAGAATACCAGTGTTCACCCAAAAATTGAATATGCATAGTCAATTTCTCCATAAATCAACAGAAACAAAGTTTGATGTATTAATGAAGCATAATGGTTGTATTTTCATGAATTATTTTTTAAGAATAGTTAGTTTGACAAAAAAAATTGGCTACATATTTTGTAGAGTCAATAACTGTCAGATCAGACTCAGCCAAAGAGAAAAATAATGGATAATACATAGATAGTATACAACTAAGAAGATGAAATGAAAGGGATGAATTCCCAATTGGGTTTGGAAGGAACCAACTCCAATGGACATGGAGGAGGAAAGGAGGAAGACATAAATCTAGCTAAGACCATCAGAAAATTGCAGACAGATGTATGTTGGTCACTATAATTGCTTAATTAATTTCAAACAACCAAGTGAAACATAAATTATCAACCCAGGGAAGTCTTTTGTTTCAAAGATAGTTGCGCACTATATATGCTCAATTCCAAAAGC
>ML783242.1:141524-195885 GCA_009831015.1 Picea engelmannii | reverse complement strand
ATGGGCAAAAAGAGTACAATATGTGGTCCTAACAATGTACAGAGCTACAAAGTTGATAATGAAAGGCTTATGAAATCCACAGAGCGGTAGGAAGACTTCAATATGAATTTAATGAAAATCTTGGATAAAATTGAAAAAAAAATGGATAAGGAGAGTGGCTCTAGCAAATTAGGAAGCCATGGGACCCCTGCGGGAAAAACAAGATCAAGGAGTGGTAGAAGACACCACCATCACTCCCAAAGGCATTGTTGGGTTCAAGTTTTGATTTTTTTATTGTGATGGTTGAATCCTTTTTACACTGATATCATACATGCTATTAACCATTTTGAAGGAGTTTTGAAAGGATTTTGTATCAATTCATCATAAATTTATACCAGGTATGTGTAATCAATGTTTTACAATGTTTTTGAGATAAATTCAGTTTGGTTTGATATTTATAAGGATCTAATACATGATATGTGTGTAATAGGGAGAATTCATAGTCTGAGCCTCCATCTGGTACCTCATCTGACAATTCATCCCGCACTCCATCTGGTACACAATCCGACACTCCATCTGGCATGCGATCCAACACTCGGAGCACAAAGGAGTTGGTGGTTGTTGCATTGTCATCCTTTGGTGGATGAATCGATGACCTGGGTTTTGTGCCCCCTAGTGGCCTCTAGCTACAGATCTCCTGACATCTCAGATTAGGCAATTATGCAAATCATTGAGTGGCTCGTTCAGTTTCTAGAAGCCAAAGACAAAGACTGTTAGAGCGCATTTAATGGAAGTTTCCATTTTTAGAGGAGGTCAAACCTTCTAGTGGTCAACCTCTTGAACTGTAATTGTTATAAATAGCAACAATAGTGTCTAGCCCACAAGACAAAATGTTAAGAAGATTTTTATTGTGTAATTAAGACATATTTGAAAACTTATGTTCAGACTACGTTTTTTTAAGTTAATGACAAAATTGTGTTGATTTGAGCTTGCGATTTGCTGTTGAGGAGTAGCCACGACCTGTTGGGGGGACCACCAGTGGTCTTGGTGAATAATTAGATAGATATATCGTGTGTTTTTATAATTCATTTCATTTCTCTGTTATCTATATTTTGTAGTTTTAAATATTTTAAATGTTGTGTGTAATTTAATTGCCTGATTCATCTTTTGCATATTGCTTATAGGAGTTGGTTATCTTTAATGTTGTCTCTTTTATTTCTTAACAATTGGCTTGCAATAGACTAACTTAGATGATGTGATAGAGTTTGAAATTAGTTTTTGCAAATTAGAACAAAGTAGTATTTAAACAAAGGATTAGTGTAGAAAGAGATTTAATTTAGGATTATTTGCAAGCTTCGATGGATTAATAATCGCAAGTTTTATTGGTTGTAGTCAAGCTAGATTTAATTCTCATTTAAATTATGCTTTCATATACTTATTTTCTTTATTAATCTTGTTTTAGTATGCTAGGATAGAAATAGATTTTGGGTTGTGTTTCTAAAATCATTCTAGTTTGAAATCTAAGTTTTAATGATAGGGTTAGTCCAGTTTAATTTAGAAGATCTCAGTTACATATTTGAATTGAAATTTTAATTAGAAGATGGGATTTGAATTAAGATTTTTAGTCATAATTTTATAAGTTTGTAAATTTGCTTGAGTTAGCATAAGATTGTTTTTATTGTCATTCTAAATATGAATTTGAATTAAGAATTAAATTATAAGTTTATGAGTTTATAGATTCGCTTAAATTAGTGATTTTGAACAAAGTATTTCTCAGTATTAGTGTGATGGAGTGAATAATTGATGTTTACTTGAATTTTCATTAATAGTTAGATGCCATCAGGATGCGAGTTCTTACTTTTCTTGCTTTTAGTTAGGTAGATGAGTGTTCATTCTTGCAAGATAGAAATGATTATGAATTCTTTTTAAGAATAGATTTCACTTGTGGAATTAATCTTGATAGGTTAGTCGTTTACTTTCTTATTTTCTCAAATATAGATAGCTTACTTGTTCTTGCTTACTTAAAAAATTGAATAGATTAACTAGCTTTAAAATATATTGCTATTTGCTTATTTAGAAATAGTCCATCAATTCATTGTTTGAATTTGCTTAGGGTAAATAGTTCATAATTCTAGAATTGATTAAAGCTCTTCATTATTTGATTTTAGTGGCATTAGATTAGGCGAGGCTAGGCTATATTAGAGCTCTCGACCTGCATATACAATGTTGGCACCTCAAAGCTTACGAGCCTTGCGTTGATAATTTAATGTCGAAATAGATAGCATATATTTCACTCGACATTTTTGGTGCCGTTGTTGGGGAGGTGCTAAAGGGATTAGATGCTAGTTAGGTAGGTTTCCTTTAATTACACAACAAGGGGGAGGAGAAAATTTAACACAAGAGGTAAGAACATGTGCATCCATTTTAATGGGTCGCTCCAAAGCCTTGTTGTTCCCTTTCCGCAAGAGTGTTTACTTTTTCTGCAAGTTTTCTTACTTTTCTCAGTTTGTTTACTTTCCTACAATTTACTTTCTCGCAAGTGTGCTTTCTTTCCTACACAGTTTGTTTACTTTCCCGCAATTTATTTTTCCTTCCCTTCTGCTTATTTTACTGCAAGAGTTTTTTCTTTTATTTCTTTTATGCAAGTTTTATTTCTTTCATGCAAGTCTTCTTCCCTTTCGTAAAGTGTGTTTATTTTTCCTTCTAGTGTGTTTACTTTCATATACGTGTGAGTTTGATTTCATTCCTGCAATTGGATTTTATTTTATGCTTAGATTTCTTTCTTGTAAGTGTGATTTATTTTATGAAAGTGTGGTGTGTTTGGTTTGTGCAAATCTTCTTTAAATATGTCTTTCATATTTTAGGTGGTTGTGATTAAAAAACTAAAACATATATAATAATAAAAAACTTTTGGATGTTTTAAACCCTAGACACTAATCCCTGTGTGAGGTAGGACCCATCAACCAGTAGAATGAATTCAAAGGTGACCATTAGTTTGGGAGAACTCTCTCAAATCCTAGCAGCAGATAGGATATCTTCTTTTCAGGAAGAACACATCTTGACAATAGTCAAGAACTTGTCTACCTCTCTGGAAATATTAGAAGAATAAAGGTCCTATGAGCTACAAAATGATTTTCCTTGCCAAACTGCAAAGGAAGATGAAAAATTATGGACTACATCCGGTGGAGAGAAATCACTAAGACCTGATATTGAGGAATTCTCAACATCCATCTCAGTAAATCCTTTATGTACTTAAGAAATCAATCATCCAAAAGAAGAGTATTTCCATAGCATGATGAAGGAGAGCACATGAATTATTGTTGATGAACATCAAGAATACATTGAAATTTGGTTTCAAGAGGTCATCAGGCCACAATACTATTCTCTTCTTCAACACCTTCTGATGCCAAAACAAGTAGGTTGGTTGGTTCTTCATATCTAGGTAATAACTACGGTAAATTTTTCATATGCAGATATGAGTATGTTCCTTATATTTCTTTGCACATGGTTACATTGAAAAAGTTCTTACACTTGAATAAATATTTTCCTTTATTTTTAGGTAGAGTAGGATAGTAAATAAAAAATGCATGTTGTTAGTTTAGCTTAAAGTCTAATGTAGCATCATTTTACATTTTATTTTTAATAAAAGAACTATGAGATACATGTTCTTGTGACTTGATCTCATTGATATCATCAATTTTTGATATTTTAGAGTGTGGTTTTTGCAAACAGTTTTAGAGATATTTACAGGTATTTATATCACCAATAGTAGACAATTTCAAGGAGACAAAAAGGAAGTATTTTCCTTCAAAAATATTGCTATATTTGAACCTTGTTTTCTGCTAAGCATCAATCAAATAATGACTTGACGTAATTAGCCACATTTTTGCAAAGATTTCCATCTTATTTTTCCCAAGGCATCTTTAATGGAAGTTGTTATTAACCTCCACCACTAAAGGATATAAGGAGGTGATACCTTGACTATCAAACTTAGAGGTTACTCGTACAATTTCCCCAAGAATCCTGAGTAAGTGAGTAAAGAATATTTATTAAAGAGTAACAAGGAGGTTTGATTAGCTGTTAGCCATGGAAACATCACAATAAATTAAAAAAAAAAAAAAAGGTGAGTTGAGCCTAAAGATACCTTTATGTTCTTTCCCAATGGTACCATCCACTACACACTAAAAATTCTTGATTATGCCATATTTTAGATAGGCTACACCCGCTTAAGTACACCTTACATCAGAACAATCTCTAAGGAATACATAAAGGAGATTCATCCTCTAACATAAATACCATCCCAATCTAAAAAAGAAAGATAAAAAAAATTCAGAGTTGTCTCCCCATCCTCTTGCAAAAAGAAAATCTTTATATTAAAATCTTAAAAGATGGTGGGTGAGTCTTTGAGGGTGTAAGAGGCTAATCTGTTGGGATACTAAACAGTTATGCTGGAAGCAGGTATCGACCTGTGGTATGACTAGGTAAACCCGTCAGAGTATTGAACAAGCTTGCTGGCAGCAAGGCATTCTACCTAGCGTGGATGATAATATCACAATAAATAATAAATAAAATTCCTAAATCTTAAACTTGTCCTGATGTACGACATTACTTGTAGACAAAATTGAAAATAAGTATGTATGGTTAAGCTAAGGTCAATGAACTCCATAAATCTGACATTGGTAACTAACTTTAAGACTCTTTTAAGACTCTCTCGCCTACCTCTTCTTAACTATATGTAGGATGTTCTATCCTATAGGTGGGGCCACATTCTAACCATCTCTTCAGATTGATGTGTTAAATTTATCTCTACACTTAACAAGTTGTAAATCTTAGGATATTGGGAGAATTGACTAGTTCCCTATATTTTTTACTGTGACATGTCACAATACTTAGGAGTGGGGGAGGGATTTCAATAGCTGAAAAATGAAAAAACCTCCTATATATAATCCATGAGAAGAAGAATTAGAATCTTTGTAAAATTTATGTATATTGCTTTCATGATATGGGCTATTATAGCAACAATTATTTTTTTATTGAAATACCAAATTAAATACCAATGACATCATTGTGTGTTATGCCTATTGTGAATTTTATTTATTTATTTTTATTTTTATATAATGGAATACTTCTTAACTGGTTGTTTGTGACAATTACATATCAATAACACATTGTTAAACTCACTACAAATCTGTGTTACACACCTATGAACAAAGGAACAAGGCTAAGTGGCTCTATATTAGGCTAGGTACTTAGCTCAGTGTGATTTTAATTTGGAGTTTGTTGGATGAGAGTATAGGTATAGGGATCTAGGCCAAGGTTTCCAAAATATGAATTGCAAAGATAGAATGGGGCAAGGTGGGTATACTCAATAGCATTTAGGATTTGTCATTATGTATAGGGTAGATGAGGTGAGTTTAAAAATGGGAATGAGATCATGAATCCATTCATAAAAAGAAGGTGTAACATAGCATTACAATTTCATCCAAAACAAATCAAATAAATTTGAATTCTTCTTAGAATCTTATGAAACAATCATATGAAAGCATGGAAATGGCAACAAATTGTAGCAAAAGAGAAACAACTTTGGAGGGTGATTTGGAGGCCTTCTTCAATTATTTTTTTAATGAAAACTTTAAGAATGGAAAGATGAATATGTCCTCTACACCATGGAATCACTAATACAAGAAAAAACCTACATCTAACCCCTTCAAAATTGATTCAAAAACAAATTGTCCAAAAATGCAGCGACTTTGATGGAAGCGTGACGAAAAATAGGGGTCAAAGATGGAGCGATAAAGTTTTAACAATAACACATTTTACAAAACGAGGAGAGTTTTTTGTATATAATGTTGTTTTTAAGACAAAAATCTCTCCATTTTTTTAAATTCATTCCCATATTATTTTAATATGTGCCACAAATGAATGACTAAAATAGACAATTAAATTGGAGAATTCGATTTTCTAAAATAGGCCTCCAAGAAAGTTGAATATATCCCAATATATGCTACCTATGTAAAAATTGAAGGAGATTATTGTGACTTGGTATGTCCTTAGAAAAAAACCTCCTTTGGTTTTCCAAAATGAATCTTTATTTGGTCAAAACCTCTTTTTCAAATGATGAACAAAAACAACCAATTAAATTGGAGAATTTGATTTTCTGAAATAGGCCTCCAAGAAAGTTGAATATCTCCCAATATAAGATACCTGTGTAAAATATGAAGGAGTTTATTGTGATTTGGTATGTACTTAGAAACAAACTCCTTTGTTTTTCCAAAATTCATCTTTATTTGGTCAAAAACCTCTTTTGAAAATGATGACCAAAAACAGAGTCAAAAGCACAACATGGTCTTGTAGAACACTTTTATGTGAATTTTTATGATCCATTTTATGATGTAGTAGTGCATGGCCATGTGTCTCTGAATCTTGATTTCCATGTTGGCCTTTTTCAAGAGCATCTCTAAGTGTTCATTGACTCTACCAAAACAATACTCTCTGTCCTTTTCAAATTCTGTTGCAATGGTGCCTTCAATGTCTTGTTGACATAGTGGAGGAGATGGATGAAGACTCATTTGACAATAGAAAGGCATGTCAAATTTTAATTGAAAATATAAACATTTGACCTAGGACCCCAACAATAACCTTGAAATATTACATTTGATCACTGGAGACTACTGGACTCTAACAGACTCCAAACCCTCCAACTCAAATTATCAATCTCTCTGATCAAAAGGCCAATAAAATTGTTGATTCCCCTACAACCTCATCGGGAAAGAAAACTAAAAATCCTATTGATAATTCCCCATTTACTTCAACACCTGTTGATCCTCAACCTAATAAGTTATAGGAGGCAATTCAACAAAATTTCCCTATAGTCCCTAAAAATAGAACAGGATCCAATCAATTCAAAGGGGAATATTTTCAAAGAAGTACTTGAGGTGCAAGTGGAAAGCCTAATGTAAAATCCCCAAGAACTTCATATCCTATCCAAGTATCCTCCAATCATGAAATCCCCCATAAAAGACTCAGGGAAGTTTCTGCAGAAGACTTGGAGCCCTATAGAGTAGTAAAATATGAACCTATTCCCTCACAAGCACTCTGTTACTCCTACCTAACAGATGCCTACATCATATTCCAAAGATGATAGACCCTCTACATCCATCAAGGGATCCAAGACCTTCTCTAAAACATCTGATCATACTCCAGTTATTGAAAAATTACAACAATAAAATGCTCAATTGCAACAGTTGGAAGAGAGAAAGACTATGGATAGGCATCTCCACCACGACAATGCATTATTACAAGCAACAATGAATTCCCTCCAACGATTGGTCGTTGATCAAATGACCAATGAAAATCATAGCCTCTGATCACAATTGAAACATCGCAAGAGGGCCAAGATAAATTCTTCAGAACAAGAATCTTCTAAAGCTAATCCATCCCCTCCTCAACAAGTCTAGTCATGTTGGGTAATTCATTTTTGTTTGCAGTGGGACCTGCAAATCCTTAGGCATGGGGGTAATGTTGGGTTCAAGTTTTGATTGTTTTATTGCGATGGTTGAATCCTTTTTGCACCGATATCATATATTCTATTAACCATTTTGAAGGAGTTTTCAAAGTATTTTGTATCAATTCATCATGAATTTTTACCAGGTATGTGTAATCGATGTTTTACAATGTTTTTGAGCTAAATTCAGTTTGGTTTGATGTTTATAAGTATCTAATATGTGATCTATGTGTAATAGGGATAATTTGCAGTTTGAGCCTCCATATGGTACCTCACATGACACTTCATCCAACACTCCATCTGGTACATGATCTGACACTCCATCCGACACGCGATCCAGCACTCGTAGTGCAAAGGAGTTGGCGATTGTTGCATTGGTCAACTTTGGTGGACGAATCGATGACCTGGGTTTGTGCCCCCTCATGGCCTCTAGCTACTAAGCTCTTCACATCTCAAATTAGGCAGTTATGCTAATCATTGAGTGACTTGTTCAGTTTCTAGAAGCCAAGGACTGTTAGAGAGCATTTAATGGAACTTTCCATTTTTAGAGGAGGTTGACCCTTCCACTGGTCAACCTCTCAAAATGTAATCATTATAAATACCACCAGTAGTGGCTAGACCACAAGACAAAATGTTAAGAGTATTTTTATTGTGTAATTGATACATATTTGAAAACTTATGTTCAAACTGCGTTTTTTTAAGTTAATGACAGAATCGTGTTGATTTGAGCTTGTGAATTGTTGTTGAGGAGTAGCCACGACCTGCTGGGGGGCCCATCAGTGGTATTGGTGGATACTTAGATAGATATATTGTGTGTTTTTATAATTCATTTCATTTCTCTGTTATCTGTATTTTTTAGTTTTAAATACTGTAAATGTTGTGTGTAATTGAATTGCTTGATTCATATTTTGCATATTGCTTATAGGAGTTGATTATCTTTCATGTTGTGTCTTTTATTTCTTAACAATTGGCTTGCAAGATACTAACTTATATGATGTGCTAGAGTTTGAAATTAGTTTCTGCAAATTAGAACAAAGTAGTATTTAAACAGAGAATTAGTGTAGACAGAGTTTTAATTTAGGATTATTTGCAAGATTTGATGGATTAATAATTGCAAGTTTTATTGGTTGTAATCAAGCTAGATTTAATTCTCAGTTGAATTATGCTTTCATAGATTTATTTTCTTTATTAATCTTGTTTTAGTATGCTACGATAGAAATAGATTTTGGGTTGTGTTTCTAAAAGCATTCTAGTTTGAAATTTGAGGTTTAAGGATAGGATTAGTCCAGTTTAATTTATAAGATCTCAGTTATAGATTTGAATTGCAGTTTTAATTAGAAGATGGGATTTGAATTAAGATTTTTAGTCATAATTTTATAAGTTTGTAAATTTGCTTGAGTTAGCATAAGACTATTTTTATTGTCATTCTAAATATCAATTTGAATTAACATTTTTAATTAAGAATTAAATTGTGAGTTTATGAGTTTATAGCTTCGCTTAAATTAGTGATTTTGAACAAAGTATTTCCCAGTATTAGTGTGATGGAGTGAATGATTTATTTTTACTTGACTTGTCTTTAATAGTTAGATTCCATCGGGATGTGAGTTCTTACTTTTCTTGGTTTTAGTTAGGTAGATGAGTGTTCATTCTTGCAAGATAGAAATGATTATGAGTTCTTTTTAAGAATAGAGTTCACTTGTCGAATTAGTATTGATAGGTTAGTTGTTTACTTGCTTATTTTCTGAAAGATAGATAGCTTACTTGTTGTTTCTTACTTAAAAAATTGAATAGATTAACTATCTTTAAAATAGATTGTTATTTTCTTATTTAGAAATAGTCCATCAATTCATTGTTTGAAGTTGTTTAGGGTAAATAATTCATAATTCTAGAATTTCTTAAAGCTCTTCATTATTTGATTTTAGTGGCATTAGATTAGGTGAGTCTAGTCTATATTAGAGCTCTAAACCTGCATATAAAGTGTTGGCACCTCGAAGCTTACGATTCCTAGGTTGACAATTTAATGTCAAAATAGATAACATATATTTCACTCGAAATACATTCCAACATGAGAGCACACAACATCTCAATTCCATCCCCTATCAGGAAGCATAGGAGGTCTGGGGTGGATGAATTGAAAGGAGAAATGAATAAGATCAAACTTCCTATTTTTTATGGTGAGCAAAAGAAGGATGAAGATGTCGAAACATGGCTGCTAGGCATGAGGAAATACTAATAACTGCATAATTATTCCTCTCATGTAGAAGGAAGAGTTTGTATCTATTAGCTGAAAGGAAAGGCATCCATGTGGTGGGATAAGCTTGTGCAAGTGCAACACATCAGAGAGAAAAATATGTCTTGGAAGGAATTCAAGAGGCCTTTTGAGAAGAAATACCTAACCAAGAGATATTATGATAAAAAGATGAAATAGTTATTTGAACTTAAAATGGGAAGCATGACTATTGATTAATATGAAAGGAGATTCTTAGAGATGTTGAAGTATGTCTCCTTCATCAAGGATGAGATAGTGAAGATTCAGAGCTACCTAAGTGTGTTGTCATCTTTCATAAGTGGTAAAATCCAATATGATAATCCCAATACTATGGAAGAAACCATAAGGAGAGAAAAATGCTTATATGATCAGGAAAAAGGAAATCCTAGTTTCCAAAAAGCTTGGGAGGACAAGAAGAAGTTTAAGAAGGAACAAAGGTAGAAGGGGAACAAGACTCCCTTTTCAAAAAACATTCCTCAAGGAAAACCATCTTTTAGGGAGCATAGAATGGATGAGGTAGGTGGGACAAGGCCAAGGAAGACACCCTTTCAATGTTGGGGTTGTAAAGGAAACCACTAGTATAGAGATTGTCCTCACAAAAGTGGCAAAGTGAGAGCTTTCGACAATGTACAACAAGAAATAATAGTGGAGGACATAGGCATAAGTGTTACAAGGATCTATGCAGCCCTAGACAATAATAAAGTAGAGTTTCAATCACACATAATTGAAGTTGAAGGTATGATCAATAACCATGCCTTTACTATTTTGATAGACTTAGGAGCTAGTCATAGTTACATAGATCCTAAAGTTGTGGAAATATTTTATTTTCCAAGAATCAAGCATAAGAAATCTTGGCTGGTATAACTGGCTACATGAGCCAAGAGAAAAGTGATTGAGCTAGTTAAATCATGTACAGTGGACATGAATGGGCTAAGTACCAAGTCATATTTGAACATCTTTCCATTAGGTTCATATGATTGTCTAATTGGTATGGATTGGTTGGACCAATACCATGTTTTCCTAAAATATCATAACATGGAATTTACTTTCTTGGACGAGGAATGGAACCCATGAACAGTCCAAAGTATTCCTAGGGAAGTTATTGTCCGAGAGATCTCAACAATGAAGCTAAAGAAGTGTTATAGAAAGGGCTACAAAATATTTGCAACTCATATGGAGTAAGCACCTAACGATAAGGTGCCAAATCTAGAGATTCATGTAGTCCTAGAAGAGTTTGGGGATGTGTTCAAGGAGATATCAGGATTACCACCAAAGAGATATATCGATTTTCTATAAATTTGATCTCGGGAGATGCTCTAGTATAAAAAACTCCCTACATAATGAGTGCACCAGAGTTGAAGGAGTTGCAAATGCAGCTTGACGAAATTTTGAAAAAGGGGTATATGTGCCCAAGTGTGTCACCTTGGGGTGCCCAAGTTTTATTTGTGAAGAAGAAATATGGGACATTAATATTTTCCATTGATTTTAGATAATTAAACAAAGTGACTATAAAGAACAAGTATCCCTTGCCAAGGATTGATGATCTCTTTGATCAATTAAATGATGCAAATATATTCTCAAAGATCGATCTTAGATCAGGATATCATCAAGTACGGATCAGAGATGAAGACATGAGCAAGATCACCTTCAGGACAAGGTATGGTCATTACAAATTCATAGTGGTGCCATTCAGGTTATGAAATGTGCTAGTCATTTTTATGTGCTTCATGAATGGTGTTTTTCAGGAATATTTAGACAAGTTTGTCATTGTCTTTCTAGATGAAATACTTGTATATTCCAAGTCAAAAGAAGAGCATGAGAAACACTTGAGGATGGTGTTGCAAGTGCTAAGAGAGTACCAGTTGTATGCCAAATCGAGCAAGTCCTCATTTTATAAAAATTGAATTCACTATTTGGGGAATATCATATCTGAAGAAGGAATACAATAGACCCAAAAAATATTGAGGCCATTAAAGGGTGGAAAGCACCTAAGAATGTGAAAAAAGTCAGATCCTTCATGTGTTTTGTTGCCTACTAAAAAATCTTCATTGCAGGTTTTTTAAATATTGCTTACCCAATCACTTCCTTGCAAAAGAAGGGGGTGAAGTTTCAATGGACAGTAGAATGTGAAAAGAGCTTCCAACAATTGCAATAGCTACTAACCAGTGCCCCAATTATGAGGATTGTAGATCTGAATGAATATTTGATGGTTTTCACTGATTCATGCAAATAAGGACTTGGTGGAGTCCTCAGTCAAAATGGTTTTGTAATCTGGTTTGAATCAAGAAAATTTAAAGAGAATAAAAGACTTTATGCCACTCATGACTTGGAGTTTGCATCCATTATTCACACTTTAAATAAATGGAGACACTACCTCATGGAAAATATGTTTGAGCTGTGAACAGACCATAATGGTCTAAAATATTTGTTTGATCAGCCTACATTAAATGTTAGGCATAACAGAAGGTTGGAATTCCTTTTTGAATATGACTTGGACATCAAGCACATCAAAGGAAAGGAGAAAAAAGTTGTTGATTCACTCAGTAGGAGAGTGCATGAACTGCATGCTACAACCATTATCATGTATCAAACAAATCTCAAAGCCATAATTTCATAGGCTGCAAAAGAATATTTGCAGTACATGGAGTTAGTGACAAAACTACAGCAAGGTAAAATGCAACAAAAGGTTGAATATTTTAAATTAAGTAATGATGAAGTTATATTTTATAGGAACATAACTTATGTAGCCAATTCTCATGAATTGAGGAGCATAATTTTGAAATAGATTCATAATGTTCCTTATGTTGGGCACCAAGGATATCAGAAAATAGTGGCAGCATTCAAGAGCAAAAACTATTGGCCATGCATGAAGAGGGAGATTAATGAGTAAATTGATAAATGTATGGAGTGTCAAAAGGTCAAGGCTAAGCATAGACACCCAACTGGGTTTTTGAAGCCATTTCCCATTCCTAAGTGGAAGTGGGAAGTGGTCACAATGGATTTCATGACCAAATTTCCCAGAACAAGCAAGCAACATGATGCTATCATGGTGGTGGTGGACAAGCTTACTAAAGTTGCCCATTTATTTCCAATGAAGGTTACTCACAAGGAAACCAATGTTGATAATATTTATATGAGGGAAGTAGCACACTTTCATGGAATACCCAAGACAATTGTGTCTGACAGAGACCCAAAGTTGACTTCAAAGTTTTGGATTGGATTATTCAAGGGGGTTGGAACAAACATGAACTTCAACACAACCTATCATCCCCAGTCCAATGGGAAAATAGAAAGAGTGAACCAAGTGATAGAGGATATGCTAAGGATGTATGTGATGGATAAACCCTCTAAATGGGAAGACTATCTATACTTGGTAGAATTTTCATACAACAATGGGTATCAGGCATCACTAAAGATGAGCCTATTTGAGGCACTTTATGGAAAAAAGTGAAACACACTAATAAGTTGGGACAACCCAGCTCATAGAGAAGTGATTGGGCTAGAGTTTCTTAGGGAAATTGAAGAGTAGATGTAAAAGATAAAACATAATTTAAATCCTTCCCAAGATAGGCATAAAATCTATGCAGACAAAGGAAGAAACCACATGGAATTTAAACCGGGTGATCATGTATTTTTGAAGGTGAAAGACGTCAGAAGTTCCCTAAAGTTGGGAAATTGTTCCAAGTTGGAAGCCAGATATTGTGGGTTGTTTGAAATCCTAGAGAGGATTGGACAAGTATCTTACATGCTTTCATTACCTGCATCTATGATTATTCATAATCTATTCCATGTATCATTGCTTAAGAAATATATAGTTGATGTTAATCATGTTATTGATTGGAATGTGATTCAGGTGGAGCAAAGAAGTGATTTTCAAGTGCATTCGGTATGCATTCTGGACCAGAAAATCAAACAACTATGGAATTTATCCATAGGGCATGTAAAGGTCCAATGGACCTGGTACGGTCCTGAGGATGCCACTTGAGAGCATGAAGATGTTATGTGAGCATAATACCCACATCTTTTTGAATATTTTGGTAATCTTGTTGATATCATGTAAGTAAGATACACTGAGGACAATGCATAAATAAGGGGAGGAGATTGTAATACCCTAAGTTCAAGCCCTTGTTGAATTGTAATGATGCTTAAATATGCTATAGGATAGTGAGCCAAGTATTTATAAGATGGGAGGATTATGTTTTTGTTAGGCTAGAGAGCCTAAATTCTAAGGCCATAGAGCCTATTTTTGTATACGTAATTATGCATATTATTAATAAAAATAATACATTGTTGTGTGTAGACTGGCCACAAAGAAAGAGTTATGGGGGACTAAGCTCCACTGGATAAGGAAAGGGATGGGGATGAGAGGATAGGAAAGAGGGTATAAATATTGAGGGATTAACCCAAGGGAATATTATAAAGTATTTCCTTAAAATACATTAGTTGGGAAACAAACCTTGTTATCCTAAGTTCCTTTGGAGAGACTGTTATCACTGAAAAATCATCCGCAACATTGCACACAAATGGTTCAAGAAAACATCAATGTTTGTATCCATTAGTCCACCTATAGCATCAAACTCCATCAAAAGGAAAAAAAATTATATAAATGGATCAAAACTCAATGTATGCAAATTCACCAAAGGAAGCGTGCGCACAATGTGCAAGCTAACACATGCCTTAGCACACATTGTGCACAAAATGCATGACTGTGCATGAGAAAATCCATGCACTTCCATGAAATACGCACTTATGAATCTCGTAGGCCCCTCAACCACTTATAGCACTACCCTCAACATGATTTGACACTCATATCTTAGTGAAATCTAGCTTGGAGGTTGGTCAAGGGGTAGGAAGTGCCCTTAAAGGCCCCTTGTTCACACTATGAACCAATTATATCTTGCCAAGTATGAATGCTATAAATGTGTGGCATGGGTCTGATAAGAAAATAAGATCTTCAAGGTGTTGTTATGCTACAATAATTCTTCTTTGAGAATCCTCTTTTCTCTTTGAATCCTTCAAGCACTATTGAAATAGGCCATTCCACTCACTTCTTGAGGGAATAGGCATTGTATTTCTTCACCATTTTCCATTTCTTCCATTGTATGAAGAGAACATCTCTCAATTACGGAACTCAAGAGCCCTCAAAAGGAGGAAGAGGGGACTCACAAGTCCCTTCCTTTCTCTATGATGTTTTTCCTATCAATCTATTGATCCATTGGTAGCAATATGTTGGTCATTTGTTGATTTTCATGGTTCTAAGTTTATCAAGCTTTCTAACATTTATTTATTAGTTTTTTTCAGTTGTGTTTTTTTTTTAATGTGTGTTTGGTTTTTATAACCCACTCACAAACTTCTATCTTGTTTAACAGGCTTATCTAAACATGCAAGTGTTGTTGTTTTTCTCACCCAAGTGAAAAATCCAACACAACAGATTGGCCACCATACTGGGGATTGATATCAAATTCATTCCTATTTGAGCCTTGAGAGAACTTCATTTTGATTGTTTTGACTTGCAGGTACCAAAACCAGCCTAGCCCAACCTTCCAAAGTCAAAATTCAGAATTGAGGAAGGAGTATTTCACTTGGAAATTTCTCCCCCAACGAGTGACAGGAAGTGCATAGTTTTTCAAGCCCACAGACAAGCATTTTGTGCATTGTGCGTGAAACAAGATTCATTAATTTGTGCATTATGCTCCCTTTCTGTGCCTGTCAAAACTATGACCCATGCATAAGTCCATTTTTTCAAATTGAAAGGGTTTTTATGCACGGTTTGAGGGCCCCTAGCTTTAAGATTTTCATCTCCTGCACTTTGTAAGGAAACTACACTCCACTTAGATTCCTTTCTCATAAGAAATATTAGATAACATAGGCACTTAGGGGTAAAAAGAATCAATATTCTTCTCGTTGGTTTGTTTCCACATGGATGGCTTATTTGGATTGTAAAATTTTAAGCTGAAGTTATTGCTTTTCATACACAATTACTTAAATTGGGACTAGAAACCAATTTTGACCCTCAAGTATGCTCTTCCCTCGCACACTGGTGTGATATTGGGAATCAGAAAGGTGGTTGAAAGGAAGTTTCATCTCCCTTAACAAATATTTAGGAGAGGAAAAATCCCCCCTAAGGTTCCTCTTTAGTTTTGGAAATCATCTTAAAGTTTTGTAAGGTCCCATACATACCCACATGTTTCAATATTAAGATAGTTTCTAAAAATATTTCTTAGTTTAGATCACAATCTAGGGAAGTTTAAATATCAAAGTAATGGGCCCATACATGCCCAAGTGTTTTCAAATGATAGGATATTTTTCAAGATCTTTCATAGTGTAAACAACATTCTAGGGAGTTTAAAGGATTTGTAAAGGACCCACGTGTCCACATTGCTATTTATTTAGAGCTTTAAATATTTTGCAAGTTTGTACCAAAGACACATAGTAAGATAGGTAATAATATTTGTAAGGACCACAAGAAGTCCACGTGCTGCAATATCACACTTAAGTTATTAAAATCTTTTCACACTTTTCACTTTCTTGCACACAAATCCACTCACACACATAAATTATAGTAGAATAGTGGAGGTCGAAGTAGGATTTATTCAAAAGGAATTACGAAAGATCTTACTACTTCTTTGGAAATTATCCACACCCATTTAATTTAAACGAGATTATTTCACACCCTGAATATCTCAACCCACCACATCTAAAAAATTTCTAAAAACACACTAAATTCTCCTCCACAGGGGGTGCCAAAAGAAATTTTTAGTCTAAGTAGGATCTCAGGGGTAGGTATCCAAATAACCCCCGGTTATTAGGTTATCACATTTTCAAACAATAGAAGTTGAGAATAGGGATCCTTTAAATCCTCCAAGTCAAGTGTTCCTTCACCATAAGGTAGGGAGATACTCGTGAAGATTCGATGACCGAGGTTCAGTTGTTCTGCACATCCCTCCTTGAGTCAACCAACTTTTGTGAGGGCATCCAGCCCGTGACCCATTTCTGAGGCTGAAAATATAAATGTCACACTTTGAACGAGGTAATTAGTGGCCAAACTTAGGATATCTACATAGGTGGAAGTTGTGGGATACAATTGCACCTTGGTCAGATTTTGTGTGGCCATTGGGAAATATCGCCAGTCCTTCTGGGATATGCACCCTCTACCCCTCATTATAACTGACTAATTCAAACTTCACTAGTTCCTCTTTTGATGGCTTCAGACACTACTGTTGAGTGATATTAGAAGGCCCAGTGATAATTCAAGAGGAAGGATGATAAGTCTTTTAGAACATGATCTTTTTGTTGTTGTTCCTCCATGCAGAAAAAAACCACCTATCCACATGATTGTTTATTTTACGATTGATGTATGTATGATGTTCATTTGATTACATACCATTGTGAGTTATACTATGTTTTGAAGGTAAAAATTATAAAAGAACTTGTTCATTTATTTCTCTTGTCACCATTTTCACACATTCACTTTTCTAGTTGGAACCATGGGGGACCCACATAATCCTCTTCGTTCTAGATGCTTGTAGAATCTTCCTCCTATTCTAGGAGGAGTTCCTAATCTTACCAAATCATCAGCTCAAGCATCTCACACCCCCATGAGTGATATTATTTTGGGATCATATTTACTTGGTTCCACTTTGATTTGGTCACACACACAAGGCCATCCATATATTGGTTCTCCTTCATAGGGAGGCAGGAGTCAAACTTCTTCAAGGAGAAGTACACACCCACCAAATCCCTCTCAAGGGATAGGTCTATTACCTACACACACGATGGATAGAACTAATCCTCCACCAAACCTCCCTATTCCATACTTGGCATCCCTCAACATCCCTGATTTAACGAAACTCATGAATGATCCCATTTTGCATGATGTTACTTGGCCCAATATTCCTACCAAGTTACCTTGAGACATTCCAAATTTTGAAGGAAAACTGGGGGAAGATCCTGCCAACCACACTATGAACTTCCACTTATGGTTCTCTTCAAACAACATCATGGATGATTCCATCTTCTTAAGGTTATTTCAAATAAATCTCATGGGTTCATCAGCCAAATGGTATGTGGACGAAAAAATCAGGGTCCCATGTGACCTCTGAATCATTAGCCAAGGAATTTTTGTCCTTTTTCCACCTACCAATGCATCATGACATTGGCTTCAAAATTATTTCTGAGTTCAAACAAACCACTGCTATCCATATCATCAACCACATCCATGAATGGCAGCGACGACGTAGTTTGTGTAAATAAGAAACCACCAAAGAAAAACGTCTTTATTTGTTTCTTAAATCACTCGTCTCCGTGATTTCCAAAGATGTCGCATCCACTTTTCTTCAATCAGAGGAGAAGGCCATCAGTAAGGCCCAACAATTTGACCTCATATATGCTCAATCAAGTTACTTGTATACAATATTTCCTGATGCACCCAGACCCCTACCGTTTGGCCAGGACAAACCTAGGGCTTCTCACATTGCAGATGGGATGATTTTCCATGACACACCGCAACCCTTATAACCACCCATCACCTACCTATGGTGGAAATCCATATCCACAATTGTATGGAGGGATGTCTTATTACCCTCCTCCCTCTCACCAGCAGTCATGTCTTGTTGGTCCATCTGAGACGTTGGGGGCACCCCCACCGGTACCCATGATACATCTGGTCTCTCAACCAAGTACAAGTTCACCCTAAACCCCAGCATATAACCCCAACAGTGGTGTAAGTACTTCATCTTCCTACACACCATATGGATCTTCTTCAAAAAATAATCCATATTTTCCATTTCCTGGTTCCCCCCAACAAGTTTCTCCTCCACCAAGACAATGGCATGTCATTGTTAAATTTGTTCAACCCTCTCCCATTCAACATGTTCATTATTTTGAACAGTTGAACATGGAAAATCTGACCCATCAGTCAAATAATGCCAAGAAGGAAGGAAAAGCCTGAAACAATAACAACCCGAGACCTGCAAGAAATAACCCCCAATAAAATTGTCCTACTGGGGAAAATCAGAATCAAGGAAACCAAAACCCCCAAGGGGGAAATAATAACAATAAACCATGACATGCGAGGAAAAAAAACCTTAGGACTAACTTCCCTTTCACTCTATTTGGAGAGTATGGACATTATACTCAACGTTGCCCCCAATTTTTTTATGTCAAATAGATGAAAGAATCCATGAACCCCCAACTCCCTTCAGCACTGCCTGGCCTCCAACAGGCCCCACAACATTATCTGCAACCACCCACTTCGGTTTTGTTTCAAAACCCTATTCCCCACCAAGGTGTGATGAATACCCAACAAGAGGTTACCTCTGCCCCACCACAAATGGGGCAGTATCCAAATCTAGGTCCCAATCAACCTGGAAATATGACTGTGCCCTCGACCAAGTTTTGAGGAAACCTTGGTCAGGTTTGGACCACTTTTTAGACTTCAACACATTGTTCTAGAAAGGATCTCCCAAGCGAAGCGGAGATCGTGAATCTCACTGATGTTTTGGGCTATGTGGACCCAATAAGGGGTTAGCTAGGGTTTTTGTAAAGGGTTATGGGATTTCGACCCATGGGGTTCTACCCATGATTAGGGATTATTGTAAGAGATTTTAAAAGTATAAATAAGTAAGAATGTATTGTAGAAGTAGGGTGAAAAGTGGCTAAGTGAAAGAAGTTCAACAAGATTTGTGTGAGGGAATGTCTGTGCATTAGGGATTTGTGCTTGATAGAGAGTTGGCTATGTTCCTTGACCTGGTTTTGGAAGGAGTATCTGGTGCTCAATGCGCAAATCTCTTTTTTGGTGTGAATCTTGACTCCGTGTCTTATTTCACAGGAGTCACTGAATGTAAAATATTGATGAATAATAAAGGAGGCGAATCAGTTGGTGGACGTAGCCCCACACTGTGGTGAACCATGTATATCTTGTGTCTTTGGTTTACATTGTGTTGTGTTGTTTATGTTATGAATTTGCTAAGTTCTTTGATTATTATGTATAATAGATAGATCTATTGATGCTTATTTCTTTACTTGTGTTAGGGATAAATGAATGTTAGAACTAACTCAGTGTTATGTACTAACTGGTTGAAGTGATTAATCTTTATTTCTATTGTTGTTAGACAACTGAGAGGGGGGGGGGGTGAATCGGTTGTTACTATGCTTAAACAATTATGCCCATTTTAAACTTTTTATAGAACACTCAATGACAATCACAATAATGCAGGGAAGTAAGCAATATAATATTCAACATCAATCACACACATAAAATATACAGAGATAGATATTTCCTAAGGAAACCCATAAAGGAAAAAACCTCTTCTTCTTGATATGATAAGTAATATTTATTTTATGTACATTATCATTCTTATGAGCACCAACTCCTTTTGAGGGTACCACCTCTGATTTAAAAGAAGCAACTCACTGAGGGCACCAACTCCCTTTGTTTTCTAACACCAACTGGATGGAAGCATCAACTTCTAGACACACATGCACCAACCTATACAAGTTGCAACTTGCTGAGAGAACCAAATCTCTAGATTGTCTAGCACCTACTAGAAGGAAGCACCAACTCCCTGAATGTTCCAGCACCAACTTCCAGTTACACAGGCACCAAATTGTATAACAAAGAACAATATTTCTCCCTTGCACCACCCTACCACCCTGGTTTTTCTAGATACAACCAGATGGAAGCTACAACTCCCTGTGTTCAAGCACCCACTTGAAACTTTGAGGAGAAAAATCCTCCCTACCACCCTAAAATATAAATCTTTTATTTCTTAAGTTTATCGCAGTGATATAGTATTAATCAATGGCTTACTAGTCTCATAATTGTTCTATGACCCTGCTTTGCTTTGCCTACATTAATGTCTTCCTACACACCTCCTTGCGCTTTTCATTCTTCTGCATTTTATACTGTGTGTGCCATGTAAATTCGATGCGCTATGCCTCTACATGCTCTTCACTTCATCACTATTCTCCCCTTCAGATTATTAACTTCGTCTCATCCTGCCCACAAAATAGCTAACAAGAGAATCCACATCCTCTTCTTTGTTCTGCATGTCTTTTTCACATCGAGTCCTCTTCTTGATCATCATACGAACTCTTCATCTTCCCTAGAGGTTATCCTAAATATGTTCATATTCAATGGTCATTATCTTGAGATTCTCTAGCTTCTCTGTCAGTCACAACTCTTCATCTTCTCTGGCAGATACAGTCAATCATTTTGGATTCTTTGGAAGTTACAGCCTTCGACACTTTTCCATCTGTCAATTGTCTCTATGATGAGTCTTCATTCCACTAGAAGTTACCTCGAGACTCTTCAGATCCTCTGGAAATCACCCTAAATCTCTTTGAATTCTCTGGCAAATACAATCACTTCATTCTGGCAGTTACAACCAGTCAATTATGGCTTCTTTGGCTTCTAATCCCCTTCCTTCATGTGACCATCGACAGTGACCAAACGCCTATTCGAAAGGAACTTTGTGTTCTTGGTCTAGCAAGAAATATCTCCCTATTTCATGATATGACCTTTGAATATGAACTTCACATGACCATGCGATTATGGGCACATCCATCAGTAGTTTGAGGGAAACCCTCTTTTCACCCTGCAATTCACTACAAGCCTCCATGTGTCCTTTCTCCAAAACTGTGGTTTCAATTGCAGCCTACCTA
This sequence comes from Picea engelmannii, assembly GCA_009831015.1. Taxonomy (NCBI): domain Eukaryota; kingdom Viridiplantae; phylum Streptophyta; class Pinopsida; order Pinales; family Pinaceae; genus Picea; species Picea engelmannii. The sequence goes on along the minus strand of ML783242.1, from coordinate 174,469 downwards.
TGAAACATTAAGGCTTGAGCATGTTCTATCCCCACAATTGAGCATGACCGTTGATCTCCAATCCCTTGGTGATGCCTCTCAATCAAAGGTTGTTATCAACCTTCATCCATGCGTGATTCTTAGTCTCAACGACCAAGTGACATGTGGCCCTCCAAACCAACAGACGAGATCGATTTCACCTTTCAGGCTTCGGGAGTCTTGATTCTCAAACTTTGCTTGCTACCAGAGAATTTTACCGAAATCCATGATCTAGCGACATGTGGTCTTATCGAATCAACGATCACAATTCCTTCGGGTATTCCAGGTTAAAAAATCTCAACTTTCCAACCTTTCAACCTTCCTTTTCTTTTCCCTAGAGCTGACAATCAAATAACGCATGTCCCTTTTTGATCAATGGTCACGATCCTTTCGCGCCTCTGGACTTCAGAATTATCAATTCTGAACTAGAAATCCTTGAAGTGAGATTTCTATGAAATCTCAGATTAGCTAACACATACTCCCCTTGATGATCAACGAATGAGATTTGTCTTTGGTAATTTTTGCGTTCTCTGCATCCACAAAATTCTGAAGTTGTGGATCTCATGCCACCTTTCCTCCTCGACGATGGACAACCCCAAACCACTTCGGGACTTTGGAACTTTGGGCAAGTGCTGGTGGTAAAGCTCCCAAAGTAAAAATCTCGAAGTGACATCACTTACTTACATCACTTGATGATGTGTCATGAGCCTAGTAGCTACCACGTGTCACTCAGATTTGTGATTTGCACGTACCTAAAATGTCGAATCAATCTTGACACTTGTCATTGTCTGATTTCTCCATGTGTCCTTTCTGACGTAGTCTGCTAACATGGTATGCCACATGTCCTTGTATACATGGTCTACTGCGCGCCCTTGTTGACGTGGTCTGTTGACCAACAAACTTGATCCAATGGTCATTGTATGTCCTCCAAATATGATGGTCCTTATTCATTTTGGATTTCCGGGCTTTAGGTATTTCAAATATCAAACTTTCTGGAGTGTAACCTCCTCGCATATTTATATCTGAAGTGAACGTCGTTTGTCGATAATGATCCTATATCAATGGCTTGATCTATCTTTGATGCAACTCTTCTATCTTATCCTGTCCTTCCACTTAGAATGATCCAACGACTGACCAAAATTCACATTTCAGGAATTTCAAGTCTCAAGCTTTCCAGAGCGTAACTTCCTCGCATCTTTAGATCTGAAGTGAATCCTATCCATTAATCAGGATCTTAGATTAATGGCTCAATATTTCTGTGAGGAAACTCTTTTGGCTTATCCTGTCCTTCCACTTAGAATGATCCGATGAATGACGAGAATTTGGCTAATCAAATTCTCAACCCTTTTAGCTTATCCTTTCCTTCCACTAAAATGTGATCCAATGGTCATGAGCACACTCAAAGAATATTAATGGTCGATGATGATTGTGGAACCACAAATTGTGAGTGATTTAACTCGACACCCAAACTCCGCAATTTGAAGTTGTGCGTTGTTGGTGAATCAACCACAATCGTCGATCTTTAAAGCTATAATATTGGACGGTCCTAAATAATTGCGATATTGGAACTAGCGTGATATTTAATTCTCCTTTAAATCTCTATAATCTATCTATGTCATTGATATGATGATTGCACATCCGATGGGCACAACTGAATCTGACTTAAATTGATCGCTTTTTGGATCAACCCCAGTCGTTGATCTCTGAGTCTATGAGATCTAAAGATCTAGACCAATTGCAGGATTAGAACTCGTGATTTCTTTAATTCTTCTTTTTCTCCCCACAATTTATCCCTGTCGTTGATCTGGCTTGCAGATATGATGGTCATGATCCTCGAATGATACTCAAGCCCACAGTCACTCATATGACCGATGTTCGTAATATGAGATGATCAACATGGTCAATTTCTTGATCGGACAGTTGCTGAAGCTTCTCACCCTGAGCTTAGATATTCATTTGCTAACCCTATTGAACTTTTATCTTCATTTACTTTTTTATTGTTCTTTCCTTTATATGTTGTGATCTCTACATAATATTCGCTCCTCCTTTTGATCTTACGCTTCTTTCCAATCTTTGATCTCTGCACAGTGATGTTGTTGATATTTCCATCAATGACAAGCACACTCTTCCTGTAGAATATACCAAAAATATCCCCCTTTAGCATTGATGGAAACCCTAAAAGGATGCACTATTCTACTAAGACCTCCAATTGTAACATCAAGACCAGACCTTTTCTCCCCCTTTGACATCAATGTCAAGGAAAACATGCTCCCCCTGAGCTATTGCAGTACTTTTCTGAGGTATCTTATATTCAACCAACACATACTCCCCCTGACAGGATGGAGTCTCTTAGGTGAGAGAAGGGATGAAGCCCAACTTCTGATGGAGATATTCAAATGGTGTCTTAGCTAGGGGTTTAGTAAATATTTCTACAATTTGTGTTGTGGTAGTAATGTAATGAACCTGAACAATCTTATTGGTGACTTGCTCTCTCATAAAATGGTATTTTATGGGGATGCACTTGGTCTTGGAATGAAATACTAGATTCTTTGACCTGTTCATCTTCAGCTTCAGTTGTGTCCTCTGTAGTAGACTCAATATTGCTCACCTCGCTTACTTGGACTCCTTCATCAACCTTTTCTTGTCATAACTAAATGAATTCCCATGTCACTCTTCTCTCTCTTATTCTGACTACTCTCCCCCTTTGGTAAAAGGTTATCTCTTTATGACAAGGTATTTCCTCTTGTTATCTCTACAAGATGTCATGTATATCATTTTTTTACATCAAAATGTTGTTTTTGTGGATGTCATTGTCCTACTGAAACACAATGCAATTGTAGCTCATATTTTTCTTGTATGATGCCTACAATCCAAGGATTTTATGACCATATTCATCACAAGGAAAAATAATAACCATTACAAACACTCTCATACCTCCTTTGATTCATCCATGAAGGTGTCTTTCTTCTAAACTTATTTTGAGGTGTATGAGTAGCTTCTGGGTGTCTTTCTTAATCTGATCTTTTAAATATTGTAGTATTGAGGATTCGGAGGATCCACAACATTGTAGTATTTATTTTATTCTTTGAACATGAAGAACATGAGTCATACCTAATTTCTCTTTTTACAAATGAAGGACCTGTGTCAAACTTGTCTTCACCCTTTACAAATGAAGGACTTGCATCAGGTTTCTTAGGAGTACTGATTTCTTCCTTGTTGTATCCAAGACCGGATTTTTCATTTGGTGTTCTCTAACTATCAAAGATCTCATCCAGGATCATGGAACTATTCAAGAACTTCATTTAGGTGTTTGACTTCTCAACCTTCTTTCTAATATTCACAAATTATGCTTCCAACTTATGAAATGATTCTTCTTCTACTTCTTCCATGAGATAAATGTTAACAGAACATTATTTTATTGTATCTGAGTCTTCTTCTTTTCTTATAGGGGAGGATTCAATATCAACATCATTATCTGACCTTATGAATTTAGCCACTACTTGTCTTGAGTTTACATACTTTATCTTACAATCTTTGAATGGGAACACCTCTTCACAGCCTCTGTCACACATTTGACTTACACTAAGAAAATTATGTTTTAGCCCATCGACAAGCAGAACATCCTGGGCATATCCTTTTCCATTACTCAAAATCACCATCCCTTTACCCTTGATTTTACTTGGTTCATCATTTCCAAAGGTTACATTTCTTGTTTTTCTTTTACTTATAGACAGAAACGTATCCTTGTCTTTAGTCATGTGTTTGGAATATCCACTGTCTATATATCAGGGGTCTTTTTTTTTTGAATTGAAAGTACTAGACCACATTTTCACTATCTTTCTTTTTCTATGTGCTGGCATTTTTAGCTAAGGGTTTTTATCCTTGGATCTTCTTTGTAATTATTCAGATGGTAGTTTGTAGCTTTGTGGACGAAGTTATGATAGTTATAACATTCAAGCTCATTGTTCAATAGGTCAAAGTGATTGGTGCAACATTGTCTACTCATTAGTTGTTCATTATTTCTTGACCTCCTCAGTTGCATGACTCTAAACTTAATTTGACAATTTGTTATATGTGGTTGTTTGTTACATGGTTGTATCATTATTTTTTGTGGCAAATAATTATTCCTTGGGTGTATTGATTGCTCATGTCTAAATCTTAAGGAACAATTTATATCTTTGTGGCCAAAGTTAGAACAGTAGAAACAATATCCATAGAAAAAATATTTGTACCTGGAAAATGGTTGTCTTCTTTGAGTAGGTTGATTTCTTCGATGCTGATGATTTCCTTGAGCACAGGGTGTATTATTTCTTTGTTCTACAGATTCAGTTCTAGCACCTTTTTCTTTACTCCTCCTTGGCGGTTGATTATCTTCCTTTGTTTTTGTAGGTTTTTTGTTGTCATTGGTTGTATATTTGACAAACTTGATGGATTCTTTGTTGCTTGGCTGACCACTACTTGATATCTCTTCATAACCCAAAACAATTTTCAACTTTGGATTCCTTTGTTGATTCAGAATTGTGGCTAATCCTTCTGAGGCTTTGATACTTGACAGATTTTGGTGATACAAGGCTTGAAACTTCTCCAACTCTTTTCTAGTTTTCACTACTTCTTTTAGAGTTTCACATATTGCCTTCTTCTCTGATAACTATTGTTTCATAATGTCCTCTATTTTTTTTGCCTCTTCTAATTCCACTTTTAGAAGGAAAAGGTCGTCATCAGGTTTTTTACTGTCTTTCTTGAACTGTATCAGGATTTGTTTTTTGTTTTCTGTTCTTAAGTCTCATCCTGTCAATATCTTCTAAAGCATTGATTAGTTCACCTTCCATATCAACCACACCTTCTTCATCATTAACATCAGTTCATTTTATTTTATTATCGTAATCCTCTTTGGCCATAAGCATAAATTCATTAACGTTATCTTCACAAGAAGAGTCACTATATGTGTCTCTTGAAGAGTCATCATTGTTTACACATAAACTTTTATTTTTAACAAATATCTTGGATTTGTACTTCTCTTCAGCTCTAGAGTTATGGTCCTTATTCTTATGTGGACACTCAGATGCAATGTGACCTATCTTTCCATAGTTAAAACATATGAAGCATAACTTACCTTGATACTTTCCTGATTCTTTCTTTAGTCTTGTTACAAATTTTTCTTCCATTTCATCACGCTCAGAATCCTCATTCTTATCTGCTTTAAATGATGCTTCTCTAGAAGTGGGTATATCTTTAATTATCCTTGTTTCATATGCAGTCAATGTTCCTAGAAGTTGATCAAAAGGCAGAGATTTTATATCATTAAGTTCTTCTATAGAAGAGACCTTTGGGTTGAACCTATCTGACATAGATCTCAAAACTTTCTGAACTTATAATACTTCCTCAATTTTTTCACCAAGTCCTTTCATTACATTTACTAGTTCTTAAACTCTTAAGAAAAATTTATTAATTGTTTCCTCCTCATTCATATTTAGTTTTTGAAACTGTAATCTGTAGGTTTGAAGCTTGGCATCCTTTACCTTCTCATTACCGTCATAACTACTAATGAGTTTGTCCCACATTGCTTTGGCAGATTCTAAGTGCATAACTTTTACAAATTCTTCTTCTGCAAGCCCACTCAGAATAGCATTCATATCCTTAGAGTTGAAGATGAATTCTAGATTTTCATCCTTATTAGATAGAACAAATGGCTTTACATAACCAGTCTCTACCACATCCCAAACATCTGCACCTAAATCCATTATGTAGGTTCTCATCCTAACTTTCCAGAAGCCAAAGTTTGTTCCATTGAATAGGGGGGCCTTATTGGTTGAAGTTCCTTCATGAATTTTCATGTTTAAGCTTACTGATCTACCTTTAAATAAAAGGAACCCACTCTGATACCAATTGTTACTTTGACTAAACAATTATGCCCATTTTAAACTCTTTACAAAACACTCAATGACGATCAAAATAATGCAGAGAAGTAAGCAATAGAATATTCAACATCAATCACACACACAAAATATACAGAGATAGATATTTCCTAAGGAAACCCATAAAGGGAAAAATCTCTTCTTCTTGATATGATAAGTAATATTTATTTTCTGCACATTATCATTCTTATGAGAACCAACTCCTTTTGAGGCTACCACCTTTGATTACAAGCAGAAACCCACGGAGAAAACAAAATCCCTTTGTGTTATAGCACTAACTGGATGGAAGAACCAACTTCCAGACACACAGACACCAACCTGTACAAGATGCAACTTGTTGAGAGCACCAAATCTCTGGATTCTCTAGCACCCTCTAGAAGGAAGCACCAACTCCCTAAGTGTTCCAAAACCAACTGGATGGAAGAACCAACTTCCAGTTACACGGGGACCAACCTGTATAACAAAGAACAATAGTTCTCCCTTGCACCACCCTACCACCCTATTTTTTATGGTTGCAACCAAATGGAAGATACAACTCCCTGTGTTCAAGCACCCACTTGAAACTCTCAGGACAACTGTCCTCCCTAGCACCTCCCTACCACCCTAAAATATAAATATTTCCTTTATTAAATTTATCATAGTGATACAGTATTAATCAATGGATTACCAGTCTCATCACTATTCTACTACCCTTCTTTGCTCTTCCTACATCAGTGTCTTCCTACATGCCTCCTTGCGCTTTCTCTTCTTTTGCATTTTATACTATGTGTGCCATGTCAATTCAATGCACTATGCTTCTGCATGCTCTTCACTGCATCACTTTTCTTCCCTTTAGATTGTTCACTCCATATCATCCTAGCCACAACATAGCTAACAAGAGAATCCACATCCTCTTCTTTGTTCTGCATGTATTTTGCATGTCGATTCCTTTGCCCAATCATCATGCGAACTCTTCGTCTTCCCTGGAGGTTATCTTGAATATGTTAATCTTTAGTGGTCATTATCCTACGATTCTCTGGCTTCTCTAGTAGACACAACTCTTCATCTTCTCTGAAAGATACAGTCAATCATTTTGTCTTCTTTGGAAGTTATAGTCTTCAATGCTTTTCCATCTGTCAATTGTCTCTATGATGAGTCTTCATTCCACTGAAAGTTACCTCGAGACTCTTCAACTCCTCTGGAAATCACCCTAAATCTCTTTGAATTCTTTGGCAGATACAATCACTCTGTTCTAGCAGTTACAACCAGTCAATTATGGCTTCTTTAGCTTCTAATCCCCTTCCTTCACGTGACCATCGACAGTGACCAAATGCTTATTAAAAAGGTGCTTCACGTTCTTGGTCTAGCGAGCACTAGCTCCCTATTTCACGATATGACCTTGGGCTATGAAATTCACGTGACCATGCGATTGTGGGCGTGTCCATAGGAGGTTTGAGGGAAACCCACTTTTCACCCCATAATTCACTATGATCCTCCATGCGTCCTTTCTCCAAAGTCATGGTTTCGATTGCGGCCTACCTACGAAAAATTAAGGCTCGAGCATGTTCTATCCCCGCAATTGAGCATGAACATTGATCTCCAATCCCTTCAAGATTCCTCTTGATCAAAGATTGTTATCAACCTTCTTTCCTCCATCCACACGCAATCCTTAATCTCAATGACCAAGTGACATGTGGCCCTCCAAACCAACAAACGAGTTCAATTTTTCCTTTCGAGCTTCAGGAGTATCGATTCTCAAACTCTACTTTCTCTTGGATCATTTCACTCAGATTCCATGATCTGATGATGTGTGGTCTTCTCAAATCAATTGTCATAATCCCTTTGGGTATTCAGGGTTCATAAATATCAACTTTCCAACCTTTCAACCTTCCTTTTCTTTTTCCCATTGCTGACAATCACTTACGCATGTCCCTTTTAGATCAACGGTCATGATCCTTTTGTGTCTATGGACCTCAGAATTATCAAGTCTCAACTAGAAATACTTGAAGTGAGATTTCTCCAAAATATCATATCATCTGACACATACTCCCCTTGACGATCAACAATCAATATTTTTATTAAACAATTTTCATGTTCTTCCCATCCACAAACTTCTGAAATTATGGATATCGCGCCACCTATCCTCCTCAGTGATGGACGACCCCAAACCACTTCGGAACTTCAGAACTTTGGGTAAGTTTTGGTGCTAAATCTCTTGAATTAAAACTCCCAGAGTGATATCACTTACTTAAGTCACTTGATGATGTGTCATGAGCCTAGTAGTTGCCACGTGCCACTCGGATTTGTGATTTGCATGTACCTGAAATGACAAATCAATCTTGACACTTTTCATTGTTCAATTGTGCCATGTGTCCTTGATAACTTAGTTTGCTGACATGGTCTGCCACATGTCCTTGTAGACGTGGTTTGTTGTATGTCCTTCCTGATGTGGTCTGTTGACCAAAAAACCTGATACAATGATCATCATATGTCCTCCAAATTCGATGGTCCTTATTCATTTCGGATTTTCGGGCTTCGGGTATTTCAAATCTCAAAATTTCTGGAGTGTAACCTCCTCACATCTTTATATCTGAAGTGAATGTCATTCATCGATAATGATCCTATATAGATGGCTTGATATATTTGTGATGCAACTCTTATATATTATCATTTAATTCCACTTAGAATGATCCAATGGCTGACGAAAATTCGCATTTCGGGAATTTCAAGTCTCAATATTTCTAGAGCGTAACCTCCTCACAGCTTTAGATCCGATGTGAATCATGTTCATTGATCAGGATATTAGATTGATGACTGAATAATTCTGCGATGAATCTCTTCTGGCTTATCCTATCCTTCCACTTAGAATGATTTGATGGCTGACGAGAATTCTAATAGGCAAATTCTCATCCCTTTTAGCTTATCTTGTTCTTCCACTAAAATGTGATCCAACGGTCATGAGGAAACTCGAAGCATATCAATGATCGAAGATGATTGTGGAAACATAACTTGCGAGTGATTTAACTCGACACTCAAACTCTGTAATTTGATTTTTTGTCTTTTTGGTGAGTCAAACACAATCGTCGATCTTCGAAGCTATAAGATCAGACGATCTTGTCTAATTGTAGGATTGGAACTAGCACGATATTTAATTCTCCTTTCAATCTCTACAATCTATCCTTGTCATTGATTTGGCTATTACACATCTGATGGTCACAACTCAATCTGATTTAAATTGATTTCTTGTTGGATCAACCCCAATCCTCAATCTTTGAGTCTATGAGATCTGAATATCTAGACCAATTACAAGATTAGAACTAGAGAGTTATTTAATTCTTCTTTTGCTCCCCGCAATTTATCCCTTCCATTGATCTGGCTTGCAGATTCGTCGGTCACAATCCTCCAATGATCCTCAAGCCCATGGTCACTCATATGACTAACATCCGTAATATGAGACGATCAACACGGTCAATTTCTTGATCGGACGGTTGTTGATGCTTCTCACCCTGAGCTTAGATATTCATTTTCTAACCCTCCTTAGCTTTTATCTTCATTCGCTTTTGTACTTTTGTTTCCTTTCTGAGCTATGATATCGGCATATTGTTCTCTCCTCCTTCTGAGCTTTGATCTCTACATAGTGACACTACTGATCTTGCCATCAATGACAAGCACACTCTTCCTATAGAATATGCCAACAACTTTGTCAATCTATCTTTGGGTATGTTCTGTGATGTTACTATTGTTAGGAAACTAATGCATATCACCTTTTAAGTGTTAATAGAATATCATGTGAAGTGTTATTATCACAGATTTGTGTCGCAACTTGGTTACACACACCTACATCCTGTAACACCCTTGCTTCTACCTCAAGTGAGACTTCGCCTACTCCACAGGTGTTGCTGAAAGGGTCTGTAGTCATGGTTTTGTTGGTGTGTTGTTAAGCGTTGAACCCTGGGTATGCCCCTGTGCCAACAAATGGTTCCATTGTCAGGACCTGAAACTGTAATTGTTGGGAACTGAAGTAAAGAAAAGAGAATCTGTGTGCATAGATCTGCTTCTAAAGTGTGTATTACTCTACTTGAATTACGAATCTTTGTGCTAAGAAATAAATATGATCCAAATAAAGAGGTAAGATCCGAAAAGAGGTAAATATTTGTACTTTGATAAGAGTAAGATAAGTAAAAAAAATTGTTTTGAAAGTATGAATTTAAGTATGTTTAATAGATGTTGTCCTAGTTTGAAGGCTAGGGTGTAGTTGGAAGAAAGAGTTGATTTGAGTAAAGTTAATAGAAATGAATAAAGATATGTTATTCCTTTGCATAGAAAGAATTTTTGGACTAGTAAGTGGATGCAAGAACCTAGAATTTGTTTTTACAGAGTGTAGGTACAACACTGTGATCCTAGTGCGTAGTACATAAGAGGTTGGTGAACATACACAAGAAAAAGAGGATTGACATTGTTTTATAACTACCAAAGACTGGGACATCTTGCTAAGGAATGCCCTGGTGCAGGTCCTATTTTTATTTGTAATGAACATGAGACAATAAAACTATGAAGACAGTCAAGAGACTAAGGGAATGTTAGAGAATCATAAAGAGAAATGATCAGAGAAATATCAGACTACATTATTACATTTGAAAGATATGATGAATGTTCACAAAGATGTCAGTTTACGAGAGATCCTGAAAGTAAAACAATGCACAAGTACAAGAATAAAAGACTTCGACATAGACTGTGTCTTGGATAAAGAAACACAAATGAATATTATGACAAAAGACACTTGGGAAGTTTTGGGAAAGCCTACTTTCATACCTTCGTTTGGAACGATAGGCTTTTTTAAAGGTAAGATGATAAATTTATGTGGAATATCTACTAACGTACCTATTGTTGTTCATGGAACATCAATTGAAGAAGAATTTGAAGTCATTAAGTTTATTGGGGACAATGCCCCTTTCCCACTTTTTCTAGGTAAGAATTGGATTGAGAAGGATCAGATTAGAAGAAAAATAGAGGAAGAAGACACAAAAAATAAAAATAAATAACTAAGGTATTTCATATTTAGAAAAATAGATCTACTAATAAAAGAATGAGAGGATAAGTCGAAGCAATAGAACAAAGTAACAACACGGGAGGGAAAAAAGGAAAGAGAATTAGTTGTCAAGGTTGAAAGAAAGAAAAAATACTTGAAGGACCTATCTATGCAAGAAATAAGTATGTCCACTCAGGAAGTGTTAATAAAAGGGATATTAACTTCAGACCCTTTGAGGGAACAACAATAGTGCGAATTCACTATGCTATAAGAAGATAAGAATAAGAATGGAAAGAGGATTCCAGAAGCAGTTAGAGAGACTCAAATCACAAGAAATAAGGAAAGGAATCTCAATGAAAAGAAAGACAAGTCATAAAATCTACAAGAAGCTACAAAGAACATACAAAAGACTTCATAGACAGGAACCTCGCAGGAGGCAGGTTCGCAGGATTTGAAATTTACGGGAACAACAGGACTGTGCAGAATGGGACTTCACCCTGGAGAATATATATGACTATTGGAGGCACATCGACCATTATAATGATGCTCTGAAATGGTTAGAAAACACATTTATGGGTGGATGGATTTCTCTTGGACATTGAGATCGTGCCATAATAGACAGATTCACATTGATGGAAGCATTCCTGGCCATTGGAAGAATCTGTTACGAGGCCCCTCTTACTTAACCCGTCGGATGTTGTGCCAGGACCACTTTTTTTCACCCATGATTAAATGAGATAACAGAGAATTGTCTAAGTGTCGAGTTATGTTATCTGAAACTAGACCTTGCCATCCATTTGTCTACCCCACCTGTTCAGTTGTTTACCCCGACCTGTTTGGTTAAAAGTGAGAATGTTAGGCAAACCAAGTGAATTAGAGATGTTTTTCGAGGAGGTCCTCAAGAAGCTAATGACCAATAGACCATTATCTAAAGGTGTCTAGACATCGTCGACTAGAGGACTATAGGATCCCCCTTCAACTAGATTTCGTTCTAGTTGTGATAACCCGTGACTGAGTAGTGAAGTAAGAATCACGACGATCTCACTAATGCGAAGCAGATCCCGTCCATCCTACCAGAGTATATCCCACCTTTGTTTGGATTCATTAATCTTGATAGCATCCCATGATATTATGAGTACACCTTGTTCACGATGTATATTCTGAAAGGAATATGCATAATCGGGAGTCAGTTAGGACAAATCCTATTGTTGAAGAACAACAACTTCAATATAGGCAACAAGAAGAACTATTTTATGCTAGCAACCCACCAATACTTGATGAAGTCAACTAGGAAGAAGCCTCTCCTCATCTCCAAGCCATGTATTAAGGGAATGGTGTAGTCCACCATGCTAAATGTGATGAATATTCCCCATTTTCGCCATCACCAAGAGGTTAACACTTGCGTTAAAATCCTCTTATCGTGCTATCATGGCGGATACCTATGGCTTGACTGGAGGATTATTGTGGATCCAACACTAATCCACTAGATTACAGGATTAAGCATGAAGGGACCTAACCCTCAACATTTTCATCTAGGGAAGGCCTCAGACTTCTCCCTAGCACAACACATCAAGGAATCTTACGGCAAAGTCGAAAAAGGAAAGAGAGGTTACAAGTTAGCCTCTATATAGGATGGCGCAATGTGCCTCTCTTGCCAACTCATAGCTGGAAATATCGTAAGGAATAAATTCCCCACATAGGTCATTGGGTTCATGGTGGACCTCACAGGAAAATGTGTGGAGAGGATGCAGATGAACTAGGTGAGCTACCTCGTCAATGTAATAGAGAAATATTGTCGTGAAGCCCAGGATTTGGGATATAAATTCCACTTCAGCTAGATGATCATTTTAATCACATTTGTCACTTTACAAATGCCTAAAGGAACCACCTTTCTGGAGATCAAACCCTCAAAGTTGTTGGCCACTCAGTTTTCTACCTTGTGGTACACCAACGACATGATGAAACAATGGAAATCCAATGTTGTGTTTCATGCATACTATCAGTAACTGAAGGTTTCCATTGAGTCATTTTCGTGCATGACACTATCCACCCTACACCAGTAAATACCAATAGAAAAGTTTTGTGTATATCCGCATTTCATCTATATCATTGTGTCTAGATATGAGAACAAGGAAGAATTACAGTTGTACTACAAGCTAACAGATGACGACATGGAGCAGACCACAAAGGAATGATTGAAGGAGTTCCTTGTAACTATCACTGATGAAAAAATCTCTGAAAATGACACCATAGGAAGCACCATGGTCACCTGAGTTGAGCATGTCAAACAATCCAATGGGACAAAGAAGAAGAAGAAGCAAGAAGAAGTCTAGGATATAAGAATCGATGAGGAGAACAATGCCTCTGAAGAAATTGGATCTAGCTCGCTAGGAGAAGGATGAGATGAAGAAGATGGATGAGGAGGGGATGAGGAAGGAGGAGGTGAGGCTACACCACCAAAATATATCCCTATTGAAATAGTGACACCGCAAAAAAGGAAGGTTCATCCAAATAAACTTTCAGCAAGAAATAAGACATGCGCTAATAAGCCCCAGCTAGAGGCAACGCTCACGGAGGACGATACCAATTTGGTCCACGAAGCTATGGAGGATGCTTCCAAGGACATCTTATAGATATATGGAGAAAAGAAGGAAGATATATATGGAAGGGTTGAGAAGGAATTGAAGGAAGTACAACAAGCTATTCGTTTGGTCCACGCAGTACCTACTGCATCACAGATTGCATAATTGGTGGATGAACCAACCTAATTGAGAAGACTTGTAGATGCAATAGAAGATTGACTTTATAAAGTCTAGGAAGAGAAGGAGAAGGTGACAAACGCCTTGAAACAAGATAAATATGAATCCTTAGAGAAATTACGAGTAGTGGGGTACAGTGTAGCTACCTACGAAAGTCAGAGAGAAGAATTTCAGGCGATTCTCTAAGAGGGAAAAGCCCAGCTACATAGATAAAAGGAGAAGTTTCTCATATAAGAGAGGGATGCAGTCAAAGAGGTAGTTATTAAAGCATGTCACTCTATTACAGGCTTGGAATAGGAGGAACATGAGTCATTCAAGGCTCAAGTAGTGAAGCTCACTAAGACCATCCAACTGCTTCAATCTAGGATAACATAATTGGATGCCCAAGCAGTGTCGAGCACCCCGCAGTGTCGAGCACCCCGCAGAAGGTGCATGACTAAAGGGAGGAAACCTCTAAGAGTGAAGTAGGAAGGATAAGAGCCCTCACCTTAGAGTGAAAACAACTGAGTGATATAATTGAACAAACATATGAATGCCTGCACGAGGATCTAGAGCTAAGAATGTTGGAAGCGCAGTACAACAACAGATCACTACCCTCCAGGAAAAGGTAATGGAAGTCACATAGAAGATGCAACCTATGCAAGACGAATCCTACAAGGTGTTAGAAGAAATTTATGGCCAGGGCTCACAATTGGACGAAATAGTTGCATTAGTAGAATAGCACCTGGAAGGTCCTGCTACAGAGTAGATGATCCAGGAGCTTACTCAGCAGGAGGCTCAAGAAAAGAAACAAGTCAAGGAAGCTTGATTTAATATTGAGGCCTTCAAAGCAGCATTATCTAGACCTAAGTGAATCGGGATGAGTCACAGGTGATTGTTGGGGGCTTGTTGGCCCTCGAGAAAGTTTTGAGGAAACCTTGGTTAGGTTTGGACCACTTTTTGGACTTTTACAAATTGGTAGAGAAAGGAGCACCCAGGTGAAGCAGAGATCTCGAATCCCACCAATTTTTTGGGCTATGTGGACCCAATAAGGGGTTCTCTAGGAATTTTGTAAAGGGTTATGGGATGTTGTCCCATGGGGTTTTACCCATGATTAGGCCTTGTTGTAAGGGATTGTAAAAGTATAAATAATTAAGAATGTATTGTAGAAGTAGGGTGGAAAGTGACTAAGTGAAATAAATTCGATAAGCCTTGTGCAAGGGAATGTCTATGTGTTAGGGATTTGTGCTTGATAGAGAGTTGGATATGTGCCCTGACCTGGTTTTGGAAGGAGGATCTGGTGCTCAGTGCGTAGATATTCAGTCTGGTGTGAAGCTTGAATCTATGTCTTAGTTCACAAGAATCACTGAATGTAAAATATTGATGAATATTAAAGTAGTAGAAGCAATTGGTGAACGTATCCCCACACTAGGGAGAACCACGTATATATTGCATCTTTGGTTTTCTTTGTGTTGTCTTGTTTATGTTATGAATCTGCTCAGTGCTTTGATTATTATGTATAATAGATAGATTTGTTGATTCTTAGTGCTTTATTTGTGTCAGGGATAAATTAATGTTAGATCTAACTTAGTGCTATGTGCTAAGTGGTTGAAGTTCTTAATCATTATTGCTATTGCGTCAATATATATTTGGGTATGTTATGCGATGTTTCTAGGGTTAGGAAACTAATGCATATCACCTTTTAAGTGTTAATAGAATACCATGTGAAGTGTCATTATCACATATATGTGTCCCAGCTTGGTTACAAACACTTGCGTCCTATAACCCCCCCTGCTTCTACCTCGGGTGATACTTCGCCTGCTCCGCAAGTGTTGCCAAAAGGACTGGTATTTGGGGATTTGTTGTTTTTTTTTTAAGCATTGAACCATGGGTCTTCCCCTATGCCAACACTAGCTAACCGTAATATCCTCCTTACCAGCGAGGAATAGATTCTTCTGCAAACTCGCAGTCGTCAATATGGAGTCCTTCCTAACTCTACCCCCACCACCTCGGAAAAAACTACCAAAACATATGGTTAACCATTGATGATTCCATGACCTAACACTGAACCCAATCCTCATATACCCCACGTACCTTTACAATGGAATGTACATAACCCTCATGGTAGGGAAGCCCATAACTATAGTATAGTCGATGATTTATCTCAATTCCCTGCAACCATGTCTGTATTGGAGTTCCTCCAAACATTCCCATCACAACTCAAATACTTTCTTTCTACATTGGGGGAAGTCGACCTAGCTGATACGTGTCTCATCACCTTTGATCTAGATAAGATATGGAACATCACAATTCATAGGTGTATCATTGATGAAGGTGCATCCACATGAATCATGTCCAAATTTGTATGGCAGAAACTCGTCTCACTGGAGCTAGTACCATCTACCATCACCTTGATAGCTTATGATGGTCAATCATCGTCCCTTGAAGGGATCTTCCAAAACGTCCCCATAGAGCTTGGGGAAAAAACCATCCTGATTGACATTGAGTTTATCGATGTCCTACTTGATTATAACATCTTTTTTGGGTGTAGATACATGTATGATATGAAGGTTGTAGCCTCTTCTATGTTTTTTACGATGATCTTCCCCCATAACGGAAAAATCATCACCATTGACCAACTTAAACATTATGAGCCTAATCATTTTCCCAACATTGATAATATCCTCCCCTTTATTCAAACTAGCTCAGACGCTTTTTCGTTCATTAACATGGTTCTGGGAATATTCAAGGACCCATACTTGTTAGGGACTTACCATGGAGCACCACCTCTCCCACATCCTTCCATGACCATGCAAGTGTGTGTGGTTTCCTCTAATGGAAACGATATTAATGAAACTACTCCTATCACGGAGGCCCCTCCCCACATCGAAGTTCCACTAGTTGAAGAACTACTACCTCAAGAATTCCCTGAAACTAGCACCGAACCACTTGTCTTGGATTCCCCACCCCCATCTAGGGGAAAATATCGGTTTTGTATATAGTTTCCCAAGATATTACCCAAATCCCCTTGTTTTACCCCCCACTTGGAGTCCAAGCATTCTAGGTAGTAGCTACTCTCATCCTTCCCAACATGGTGCTTTCCATCCATGTATGGTATCTTCACCCACCTGCCATGGTATCTACACCATCTCTCCCTCCTCAGACAGAGGGAGTACCGATGCAGGTCCTAGTACAAGATCCTACCACACCATCAATACCCCTAGCTGGGGGAAACACCACCATTGGGGGCATACAAAGGAAGAATGAGGTCATAGCTCCACTCTGAGCTGAACCTCCTTGCACACTATGCGAAAGAGAAGGACACCCCACTAACAGATGTCCTATCCTTCCTAATTTGTAAATCTTATCCAACTCCCTCGAGCAACCCGAATGCTTACCACTCCACCAAGTACTTCATCTACTATTACGGAGTCCTCAACCACATGAAAGAAAGGGTTACGAACCAATTTCTCTTGTGCCATATGTTCAGAATATGTTCATTACACCCATCATTGTCTGGATCTACCTCAATTTCTCCAAACGTTGGTTGTAGTATGACAAACATCTATGCCTGGGACCACTCATGCTCTCCCTATTGTTTCTCATGTCACTAACATTCATTATGTTTCTTCATCAGTCTCCACATGAATGAGGTACCCTCCACAGTATCGTGAAATTTGGTTCATGTCAAGTGATCCTTCACACCCTATGCACGTTATCCCTTCTACGTCCTCATCCTCTGAGGACAATAACACTTACTCGTTGATGGTTCCCACTACTATCACCCAAGATCCCTTCAACCATCTCATTACCTAGTTCAGAGTCCCACAACAATTAGTCTCTAACCATGGTAAAAATTTTGAGAATGAGATATTTGTAGAACTCTCCTCAAAATTAGGATTCTCCCATGAGTTCGTCTCCCTATACTACCCCCAATCCAACAAACAGGTTGAGGCTTTTAACAAAGTCCTCAAAACCATGCTACAACGTATTGTCAACAAACATAAGACCAACTGGAATAATATGTTTTTTTCTGCGTTATGGGCTTATCACACGACAGTCAAAACTACCACCATTTTTACATTGTTCCACCTCGTTCATGGGATCGAAGCCACCCTCCATATCAAGTGAGAAATCCCCACATTATGCATTGCCATCGAGCTCTTACCTGACACTGATCCAATGGAGTAGTGCCTACTGAACTTAGAATTGCTTGATGAAGATCATCTATCTTCATTACAACATAATGAAGCAGCTAAAAAATAGTCCAAACCCACCTTTGACTGCCATGTCAACCTTCAATCATTCAATGGAGTTGATCTCATGTTAGCCAATGATATTTCCCACGACACTCTTGACCATGGGAAATTCCTTGTGGACCCTTCATCGTCCAACAATACCTCACTAAAGGAGACTACATCTTATCCTCTTGAGAAGGTTATCCTCTCAAATAACTCATCAACGAGTTGTACTTAAAGAAGTTTTACACCTAAGTGTAGCCCTCCTACCTTAGGTTTTTCTTTGTACATAGTTGTAGAGTTTTTAGTCTTCCTTGATACCACCATTCCTGGTGTCTGATCTATCACCCGTGTTATTGACATATGCATCATCCATCATCCTACCACATCGGTTACGCTGACGGTGCCAGTCATTGGACCTAGAATCTCACTTCGGCCTCTTGGGCCATCTATACTCCCTCACATGTCCTTCTCCACTTAAGTGGGATATGTTTAGGCTCGACCACCAACAACCAATCCGAATATGACACCTTCATTGTTCTCCTCATCGAGGACAGTCACGACCATATTCATCACCTTAGCATTCTATTAGATTCCCAACTTGTCATCCTATAGCTCAATAACGTATATCATGTTCACGATCCTCGCCTCTTTTGAAAATACCTGGAAGTTAGACTCCTATCTCGCAACTTTGATTCCATCACATTTAAACATATTCCAAGAACACTTAATCAAGTAGTAGATCACATGGCTAACCTAGTATTATATTGGCAGTTATCACATTAAACAACATTTTATGCATAACATCATACATTTGTCACAACATGTAGAAAAGAAAACATACATCGAAACATAACACAAAAAGCCACACATGATCAAAATATATCCATATACATACATACATACATACATATATATATACATATATATATATATATATATATATATATATCATCACAGGTCATAAGTGTTTACAAAAAATACACATGTACAATCTCCCATAGTCCCATGAATCCCCTCACCTCTATGAGTACAAAAATAGGTATCAAGTACCATATACAAAATCGAGCTCCCAGGCCCGTACATACAAAAAGAAACACTCAAGGTGCCCCCAAATCTCCCTCCCAGGTCCTTTGTCAGCAAAAGGCATCCGACCAGTCATCGCTTCCCCCACCACTACTACTCGATAGATCAGGGTCTACCACTCTACTAGTATTCCCACGAACTGCTCTAGGACCTCCTCATCATGGATGTGGGCCCACATGCCCTCTGACACACCCTATATAACCTACTCAAAATGTTGGCACAGATCCTATAGCATCACCCCGACATCTCCATGTGTCTCTCTCATTGGTATAGAATCAGCGTCATCTCGTCGCCACCTCTATCCAACCCTTTGCTCTATAGGCACCTGTCGAGATGGTCCCCGACGATCTGTCTCCCCGATGAACTCTACCCCTTTTCCTCGGGGTCCCACATCTAGAAAACCACACCCGAGATACTATCATCATTCATATACATATATAATCAATGTTATCTATCAAAATCAAAAAACATAAAACTATAACACATACATCGTTGGTCCAAGTCCTCTCGAGGAGGTAGCACCATGTCTAGATCATAGCGATAGTCCATACATGCATATGGATACCATAAAATAACCTATGGAATCCGGTGCCACACTCGAGCCACCGTGGTTGTGAAATAGTGGCCACCCTCCCCACCTCCATGTCAAGCCAACACATGGGCCCACCACATTCATCGCGACTCTTGTCACCCCACGAGCTCCAACACAATCCTCGAGCACAACATAGGAACCCTCTCTAAGAACCAGGCCACCATAATGGACCCAAAATAAAATTCACCGGAGTTGGATCATTGACACCGATTCAGCTACCCCATCATCTCGGTGTGCATAAGCACACTCTAGGAAAACAGGTCCCCATCCAAGACCTACTCCACTACCCTTAGCTAACAACCAATGATCCATTGAGTACCCAATGATCCGTATATCCTCACCACCATCATCGCAATGCACTCATTTAGGAGGTCATAAATGGCCTCGATGCGAATGAATGAACCTGACATAGGGTTTGGCCCAGTGTAATGGCAAGCCACCATAGTCTCCACCCGATCATCCCTAGGAAGATGGGGCTCAATAGGTAGGGCCATACCATGGAATGGGAGCTCTATCAAGAAGTACACATCCTCTGTAGCAGAGAAATTTAATTGCCCCCCTCTAGAAAAGAAGCATTGTAGATCAGTGATCCACATCTCGATCAAGTATTGAAGTAGGAACTCCTACAGTCATATCAGGGGGCATTTGAAGAACTTAAGCAACTCGTAGGTTGCCAAATGTCTCCGCACACTAGTCTTCTCTCTCACCACCTCCCATAACCAGTACTAGTCACGCTCTCTCCAGTTGACTGTTATAGTTCTATGTGCTCATTTGATCACCTACATCCACACATAAATATTTGATCAGCCTCATCATCCAACAAAAATCATAAAAATATAAAAAATCACAAACCCTTAGCCTTTCCCACAATGCGTGTCTTTCACCTAGACAGGTGCACAGTTGTGCACTAATGCACAACTGTCTAATAAACAGTGGTGAATGAGTGTTCAACTGTCTGTCAAATAGGCGTGCATCTCATGTGTTCATTTCTTCCCATCCCTCGCTCCCACATGTGTGGTTGTGTCAAACATAGATGCACATTATATGTGGGAAATTGCATTATACTCACACACATATGCATGGGTATTCCTCCTCTTCCCACACATGGGTGGGATCCTACCCTTAAAATCACATGTAAGGTCGTCCATATATCCCCTACCTACAACCTATGAAATTCATAAAATGTGGGATGTTAGGACCACTAACCTATCTCTCGCCACTCCCATATCAATAGCCTCACACTCCCGTGATCTCGAAATATCCTCACAACTATCTCATCGGTTCAATAACAGTGATAGGTACAAGTGAGGTGGCATTGTGGGCCCACCAGCCATATATAGCCCCTTTTTCCCAACTTCCACACTCTGTTACAGGAGCCTAGAGCCTCTGTTTTCCGATCCGTTCTCAGTCATGGGATCCTAGTCTCACCATCTACACATTCACATTCCCTGGAGCATTATCTGCACTTGGCCCCTATGGATCCTTTTTCTCATGTCGCGTTCAGGTACGCACGCTCACGTTCAATTTTATCAAATACCTATTATATGATCTTTTTCATTAGATATTTCTCATGTCAGGTATTTGGTTTTCATGTGTGCAGGTACTTGTTCTACAAGCTTATAGCCCCCTCAGGTATATGTTTGACACTCGCATGTAATTATTCCCTCTGTAAATCAAGTACATCTCCCAGACACACCCTCTAACAATTATCTTTAGGGTCCTTACATCTAGCTCTACAGTATCTTTACCTCTGCCACATTTGGGTACTGTCAACCAGTAGCACTCTCCCCTACATGATTTGCCCCATTCATAGTTCCCCTTATCAACTTGAAACTCATGTTTCTTGCACCCCCTAGAGATGGGAGTCCTAATAGTATTATGCACTTCCAAGAATGAACCCCATCCTTCTTCTCATCATATTGTTAACCTTCCCAATGGACTCCCAGGTAATATCATCTTGATTATATTGATTACATCTTTGTAGTATCATTATCCCTACATCTCATCCACCATCAGTTTACCCATGTGCAGCTTGTCTTCCATCCATTTACATAATACAGAAACCCACCCATGGGGGCCCCAACCTCCACCGTTTCTCTTTCACAAACCTGCTTCCTAATATACCAAGCCATCATTCACTGGGGAACCTATTTCTATATTTGTATACTCAACCCAAATTATTCTTTTTTTCTTTGGTAATTGTATAAATCCTTTATTTCCAGCATATACATAGCTTTTTCATTGTCATCCTTGATGGCCTACCTTTTCCTGGAAAAGAAACCAATGTCATCCTTGGTTGGAGAATCCACTCTTTTTTCATTCTGACATCATTCACGAACCCCGATTATCCCAATTCATGCACCCGTGATATCTTATTTTTTCCACTTTGTTATTCTGTGGCACAGTTTAACCCCATATCTAGTCATCCCCTTGACACTAGATCCAGTTTTACGGTTGCTACTAGTCACCCTTCAAAATTACCCAACCAAGGGTAGTATTGTGTCCCCCAACATCTTGACTTTGTTCATGTTACCCTTCATTACCTAATATCACCTCTTACTCAGTGGATTTCAAGAATCCCTTTTCTTATTGGCATCGCACCTCCCTTTCTATCAACATCAACACAGTTTCTAGAAGGGTGGTAGCATATTGACTCTCATTACCTTTTCAATGAGGAGTCTCGAACGACACATTTAGAATCATCATTGCTTTCTAATTTCGTTGACCCCCATAACATTCGACTTCAAAAAAATCTCATGTTACGATGGGTATTATTATGTGATTATTGCAGTTGTTTTATACCACTCAAAGACCTCTAAATTTGTTAAGTCGTCAATGCCTATGAGTCATCAACAATTCCTACAGTTGTCCTTAAATCACTTCAGAGCCCATTCACCATTTAGAATCGTCATCTTCTGTTATCAACCGCCCCCGAGGGCACTGCCGTTATCTACATCAACATACACCTTCAGTTACAGTTACACATTTTGGTTTCATGACATGAGAATGGGGCATGCCTACCTCATTTGTACATAGATTTATTTTTTCCTAGAGAATGGTTTGGGTCCCACAGTTTTCCCTCCCCTTCTGGTGGATTTCTCTTTCAGTTCCTCTCTTCACTCTCCATTACAATGGTACTCTTAGAAAATGAAACATTGATGTATTTCGGCTATACACATGCTCCTAACCTCAGACATCAGGGAGCATCTATTATCACTGAAAAATCATCTACAACATTACACACAAATGGTTCAAGAAAACATCAATGCCAACAACCATTAGTCCACCTACAACACCAAAGTCCATCAAAAGGTAAAAAAATATATATTTGGGTCAAAAACCAATGTGCACAAATTCACCAAAGGAAGCGTGCACATAGTGCACACAATGCACAAGCTAACACAGGCCTTAGTGCGCACTATGCACAAAATGCACAACTGTACACAAGAAAATCCACGCACTTCCATGAATGACACATTTATGAATCTTGGTGGCCCCTCTACCACTTCTATCATGATCCCCAACACGACTTAACACTCATATCTGAGCGAAATCTAGCTTGCAGGATGGTCAAGGGATAGGAAGTGCCCTAAAAGGCCCCTTGTTCACACTATGAACCAATTATATTTTTCCATGTATGAATGTTATAAATATGTGCCATGGGTGTGCTAAGAAAATAAGATCTTAAAGTATTTTTATGCTGGAAGAATTCTTCTTTGAGAATCCTCTTTTCTCTTTGAAGCCTTCAAGAACCATTGCAATAGGCCATTCCACTCACCTCTTGAGGGAATAGGAATTGTATTTATTCACCATTTTCCATTTATTCCATTGTATGAAGAGAAGACACTACTACATATGGGCGAATTATTCCACGAAAATTTTCCACGCTTCTACTAGTTTCATATTTTTTTTAAATAGGGTGGTATTTTCGTCACTATTTCCATCAAAGTTCGTCGCAATATTGACGAAAATCTTAATTTAAACTAGTCGGGATTTTTGTTGCTATAGCGACAAACTTTCGTGGCAATAGCAATGAAAATTTTGCCTATCTCATTGGTCAGTGTTAACGGCTAGTTGACTATTTTATCTATATATACGTGACTTTAAGAGACTTTGCAACACAATTGCTATAGTTGTGACACTGTTCTTGGATTTTGTTTTAGCTGTTTATTTTTTCCGTCACCCACCGGTTGAACAAATCCAATTCTCGATCTACATAGCTCGGATTTGGAACTTGCAAGGTTAGTATTTTATTTTTTATTGATGTACTCATTTAACTTGTAATTATTTTTTTCAAATGTCCAAATTACATTTAGCTTTTTTTTTATTGATAATATATTTATATAATATGTTTAGTACCATATTTCATGTCTTTGGTTTTTGGATATAGTTAGTATATTCTATGGAAAAGGGTATGTGGATTCCATAATATTCTAGGTTTATGGAATCCACATACCCTTTTCCCTTCAATTGCAGCTATAATCTCTCTCTCTTTTCATTGATAAAGATATGGAATTGCTCTTGAAACTCAACCATAATCGGTGACATGATAGTAATTGATTTCTATATTCCCTGCTTTAGCAAGGAATTATAATAAGATACATAAACACAAACCCTAAACTTATGTTAGGTGTATATGTCATTATTATGTAAAGAAAACATTTGTACACATATGACCTTATTATAAAGATGCTATCTATGTTTTCATGATGTTGATCCTCTACACATATGATCACCTTATTATAAATATGTAGGTCACTATAAATAAGCATATCATAATCAAAAGGAGTAGCCAAAATATACAAAATTGACAACTTAATGTTTGGTATGGTGTAGGTAAGACAATTACTTGTTAGGACAAAGATTTTTCACAATGAACGAAAATGACAGGAAGCATACTCAGTTAAGAGTAGCATTAGAGGCGAGGGGTGATGGAAAATTTTATTTCCCTTGCTATGATTATAGAGGCTTGCGAAATAGAAGACTTTTAATAACAACAACCCAAAAACATTGTATGGAGAAGGAGGTTATGAATATCATCCCTTGGTAAGAGGATTCAATATTTGATGTATTCTCTGTAATAATCAGTATGTCATGAATTTTAGTAATATTTCTTATCGAGATTTTTATATTTTCTATACACACTAACTTTTCTATGTTGTTTTTAAATATATAGATGATGCCCCCAAAGTGTCGACCTACAGAGAGTTATTTTTCAAGTACTAGTAGAAATATTACTTTACATGGAGATGAACGTCAAGATCAGAATATTGAAGCTGTTGATCAAGTTATTAATGATGATATGGATGTAGATAATGTTAGTGATTCAAATAAGGAAGATGAGATACATAGATTGATCCAAGACATGTTTTCTCCAATGGCTGAGGACAACCAGGATGATAGTCATGATGTTGATCCTCTACTCGAGAATTCATGTCAACCTCTTTATGAAGGCTCAACAATAAATCTTTTATCTCCTATATTGTTGATGGTGAACTTGAAGGTTTTGAATAGTTTATCAAACACATGTCTCACACAAATACTAAGGTATTTAATTTGTTAATTGTTTATGCTTGCATGTTCACAAATACTTAAAAGGTTCAATTTATTCCTATATTGCTATTGTTTTCTAATTTATAAATTAGTATATTGGGTGATATATTGATGATCAATATTGTTTACATTGACTTATTGTTTAGAATTTGGTAGATTGTTAGGTGATGTTCTATTACCGGCATCAAATATTTTTCCACACACATATCGAGAAATATTCGTGATTGTGAAAGAAATTGGAATGGACTATAAGGCTATTAATGCATGTCCTAATGATCATATCATATATTATGGACAATATGCATTAGAAAATGAATGCCCACAATATCAAATAAGTAGATATCGAACCGATAAAGTGTCAAATAAGGTGTCTCGCAAAGTTCTTCATTGTATTCCAATAATTCCACATTTTCAGCGGTTGTTCAGGTGACAAATTATAGCACAGTTTATGGATTTCCATGCAAAAAATAGAAGTCTAGACGATGTTCTTTGAATGCCTGCAGATGGTTCTAGGTTCTACATTGAACTACATCGAAGAAAAGTGGCCAATTTTTAAAGAAGAACCTCATAATGTTAAACTTTCATTGGCAACTGATGGTGTCAATCCATTTGGAGAGCTTCGTTCTACGTACTCAGTGTGGCCTATGTTTGTTATAAACAATAACCTTCCTCCTTGGATGTCGATCAAGAGAGAGCACAAAATGTTGGCAATGATTGTTCCAAGTATTTAATTATCTTTTATTTTCTTTAAAGCATGACAAAATATTTCATTTCTTTGTTTCGTGCATGGTAATTATTTATTTTATATATCACGACATCTAGATAAGTATAATTAATCATGCATTAGGTTGAACCAATCAGGTAGGTACCAGGTTAAAGATATGAACGTATATATTGAGCCTCTCATCAATGAGTTGTTGAAGTTTGGAGTCACTATGTATGACATCTCTAGACCAATAGGGAAAAGACGATTTCGATTCCATGGAATACTATCATGGACAATTCATGATGCTCCCAGGTTAACACAATTTTGTGGTATATTGTTACTTTATTTTTATGATTTAATATTATATATCTTTTTTGAAAAAAATTGTAACTCTAATTTGACACTACATTTATTCATATATCTTGTAGGTCTTCAAACAAAGGGTAAATTTGCATGCCCAGTTTGTGGTCCTGGGATAAAATCTCGTCGTTCAAGGAGTTTAGCAAAGGAAGTGTTTGATGAGTATAGGTACTTTCTTCCTAAGAACCATAGTTATTGAACTACAGACAGAGAAAAGTTCAATGGTAAAGAAGAAAATGGAAAAAAAACACGAAGAATGACACCTCGCCTATGGAAGTTGGAATATATTAGAAATCGTCAAGGTATGCAAATTATTTATGTATGACCTATTATATAAATCTTTGGTTAATTTCATTAGTATTAAATTCATTTTGTCCCATTAATTAATGTTAATTTCAATTTGTTGATGTTTCATGAATGTTGTTAAGGAACGAATGGGCTTCCACGAGGAAAGAAAAGTTACTTGATACAATTCAGTAGATTTCCATACTATGAGCACCTACAAATAGTTCATTTGTTTGATACAATGCATATCGGGAAGAACATAACAGAATTGTTATGGAGAATATTAGATGGAAGGACTGACAAAGAGAGAATTGGAAAGATTTATTGTGACATCCGAGAAGCTAATCACGCCTTGCAAAGTGTTATTATTAATTCTAATGGTGATTTTCCTCAACAAAATACTAGTCTTCCTTGGTTATTGACGGAGCAACAAAGCAATATTGTAAAAGAGGTCATTCAAAAAATTAGGTTTTTGGCGGGGTTTTCATTGAACATACAAAATATCTTAACTAAAAAAGGTGATTTTG
This sequence comes from Picea engelmannii, assembly GCA_009831015.1. Lineage (NCBI taxonomy): Eukaryota > Viridiplantae > Streptophyta > Pinopsida > Pinales > Pinaceae > Picea > Picea engelmannii. The sequence goes on along the minus strand of ML783242.1, from coordinate 147,443 downwards.
GTTGGGTTAAAACACATGAATGGCATACATTCATTAAGGTAATTGGTAGGTTATAATATATTTTCTTATTGGTACACATGTTTTGGAAACAAATAATAATTATTTGTTTTTTGTTATAGTATGTTCTACCTTTATCTCTTCTAGACTCCTAGATGACTTTGACAACAACATAAAACAAATTATTTATCTACTTGGAAAATACATGAGGTAAGTATTGTTTTATAAGGAAAATGTACTTTTTATGTGACTTGTATTGGAACTTATTGACATATTATCTTTTATCTACAAATTTATGTATGCCTTGTTTCCATCAATTACATTGACATTTGTAGGTGTCTATCATCAAAATAAATCCATAAAGAAGATATAAGTTATTGGAAGAGAGAAATTCCCCGACTAATGTGTCAAATGCATTAGTATCTACCTCCAACATTTTTCAATGCACAAGAACACTACCTCATACACCAAGTTGAGGAGATTGAATTATGTGGACCAGTACACACAAGGTCGATGTGGATGGTGGAGAGGCAGTTGAAATCACTGAAGGATTTTTTTAGACAAAGAGAACGTCCGGAGGGTTCTATGGTTGAGGGATATATGGTATATCAATGTGTGGTGTATATTAGTTAATATCTACCTAAATTAGCAGAAAATATGAATGTGCCTCGCATTTGGCATCTCGACTCCATCAACAAATTTGAAGGGGAGGTCCTATTGGGGAAAGGTAAAATGAGGACCGTGAAAGGTGATTATTAGATGTTGACGTAGATTTAATATATAACACATCTATTAAATTATTCATTTATTAATAATAACTAATTAATGATATTAAATTGTTATGCTATCATATAGTTGCTCGAGAGTGGGATGTTTTACATTTATACATTGCAAACAACCTTGATTGGATGGAGCATTCGATAGAATATACTAAAGAATATTTCGGTAAGTTATCATGGGAAGGGGTGAGTAAGATGATTAAAAAAGTGCATCGTCATCGAGATCAATTTCCTAATCTTACATCAAGGGATGTTGATTTAGCCTTTGGTTTAAAAGATAAATAGGCAAGTTAAATTTGTTACTCAGATTTTCCTAGTTTTTTCCCAATTTTTCAATGTATTTTGGTTTGTTTAATTATTGAAATATATATTTAGTAAGTCCTATATGAGGATTATTAATTCACAATTTATTTTTTACTTGTTGTCCATGTTGCAGTTGAAACATCACAAGGCTATGTGGTGTAATGGTCGTAAATTTCGTATCAAAATGTTGGATGATAAGATGAAAACCTCGAATTGTGGGATAAATATTGTGTTTAAGGTCACCAACATTTCCTCTAGAAGTGACAGAAATTCGGAAGAAACTGAGAATAGGTACTATGGCCATTTGGAGGATATAATTGAGTGTGATTTTAATTCCTTTAAAATAGTTTTGTTTGAGGTTAAATGGTACAGGCTATGGATGCATGAACGTGATCCTGAAAGAACTATTATTGAGCATGATAATGGATTTACCATGGTTAATACAAGGGCATTTGAATCGGGTACAGAGCCTTGTGTTCTTCCAAGTCATTATGAGCAAGTATTTTACTCAGAGGTACCTAGTAAAGCAGGTTGGTCATATGTTGTTAGATATGATCCAAGAGGAAGACCAGTAAAGTATAATCATGTAGTCGAGGATGAAGATAATAACAAGGAATAAGATCATGATTATGAATATTAGGAGCAGGTGCCTCATGTAGTCGATGTGTCATATGAAGAATTTGAAGAGGTTGATCATCCAAATGTAGGAGACGACGATCTCATTGACGATATTGATAACTATAGTAGCGAAAATGACATTGATGATGATGTTTATAGGAATGAGCCTTTCACCAATATCGATTCTGAACCAAATCCTGATACAGATGTTGAACTGGATGAAGAAGAAGATGACTGATATTTAATTCATGTTGAAAAGAAGAGGTATGTGTTTATATCTTTTATATGATCTTTATATGTTTTTATATTGTATAATATAGTATATGATACATGTTCTTTATAATTTCAAATTAGGTAATATGGGGAAATTGAGAGTGATGTGAAGGGGGGGGCATAATTAGAGCTTCCACCTTCACGTGGTTGCCCCTATTTAGTAGAGAATGAATATTCTCGAAACCAAGAGGAGCTCTATGTGAATGCGCCTAATCATACCAACGATTTAGTTATGTCCATCATCAATTGTTATGAAACATTTTTTTTAAAAATGTGTAGCTTAATTTCAAAAGGAAACTAGGGACTTCAATTAATTCATACTTTCCAACTCTTGTTTCATAAGGGAGATATGTGTTAAAACCCTAAACTCGACTTAATTCAATTAATTCATACTTTCCAACTCTTGTTTCATAAGGGGCTTCAATTAATTCATACTTTCCAACTCTTGTTTCAATTAAACCCTAAATCCCACCCTTCCCCTTTAGATGTGTGTTAAAATGCCTTACCTTGCCTTGCCTTCCCTTTCCTGTCCTTTCCCCATGCCCTCAAATAGCCCTCAAATAGCCTTTCCCCATGCCCTCAAATATCATTTCCCCGTGCCCTCAAGTAGCCCTCAAATAGCCTTTCCCCATGCCCTCAACACTCATCATGAAGTTAGGAACCTCAGATTCCCCTCAAGTATTCCCTATCGGATGTCACTCAAAGTAACTCAAAGTCAACCTTTAGGGTGAAAATACACATACCCCCACCCTTCCCCTTTAGGTGTGTTTCAACATTCCTTTCCAACCTTTTGGCCTTTCCTTCCTCTCCCTTCTTAGGTCGGGCGAGCCAAAAGATACATACCCTTGACTTTGATGTTGTTGATTTCCTCAATGCATTGTTTAATACTTCAATAGTAGAGGCATGTATCCTCTCAATTGAATTCATTTGTTACATTCACTCTTAAGGGTCTATTAAGGTGGATATATTATTATTCATACACAATGTCTGCTTGTTTATTTCCTCACCTCTTCATTTTCCTCACCTCAACCAATATCATCTCCTTCAATGTTTTTCGAAGATCAAATTTTATGTTCTCCATCATCGACCATGACGTACCACTTCTTTCATTTCTCTCTAACATAATTCTCCAAATAATTAAACCTCTTAACTCTTTTGATTATAAATACCATGGCTACATTCCAACAATTTTAAGGGCACATACTTCTCCAAAATAGTAATATATTTATTCTTATTCTTTTGAAACACCTTCAAAACATGTTGGTAGGCCTAAAAATGCATTTGTAGGTTCAAACATTGTATGCTCTACTCCATGCTCTAACCTCATTTCCAACCCAACCATAAATCTCTCCCCAATGGTCCTTTAATTATGGAATTTATTCACTTTTTAGATAAGTATTGTGCTAAACCCATAATAAAATATGCACAACAATGAATTGAACACAAACACATTTTCATTAGTTCATTCCACATAAATCACAATTTTTTTAATCATCAAACTTGATTACATATTCAATGCTTACATTCTTTGGTCGTTTCCCAACAAACATTGAATAAGAGTATATTTGGATATCATTATGTTGTTGGTTTCTAGTTCATTGATGTATCTTCTTGTGAGCTCTTTCGTATCATGCTTGTATGGTGCCAAAAACCCTTCTCCAAGAAGTAAGAGGGCGGGCATGTATAGATTGTGATGACTATTTGGTTATTATCCACATAGAGGTTAAAGATTTAGGCTTAAGGTTTAAGGTGTAGGGATTAGGTTTCTAGAAATAAGGGTTAGGGTAAATGGTTAACAATTAATTCATACTTTCCAACTCTTGTTTCAATTAAACCCTAAACCCCACCCTTCCCCTTTAGGTGTGTGTTAAAATTCCTTGCCTTGTCTTTCCTTTCCTTTCCTTTCCTTTCCCCATGCCCTCAAATATCCCTCAAATAGCCTTTCCCCATGCCCTCAAGTAACCGTCAAATAGCCTTTCCCCATGCCCTCAACACTCGTCATGAAGTCAGGAACCTCAGATTCCCCTCAAGTAGGCCCTGTCATATGTCACTCAAAGTAACTCAAAGTCAACCTTTAGGGTGAAAATACACATACCCCCACCCTTCCCCTTTAGGTGTGTGTCAACATTCCTTTCTAGCCTTTCGGCCTTTCCTTCCTCGCCCTTCTTAGGTCGAGTGAGCCAAAATATACATACCCCACCCCTTCCCCTTTAGGGGTCTCACTATAATGGCAATTAATCCTCCTCAAGAGATCTCAGACCCCTCCACAAAGAGGATGGTGTAGCAACCGGGTAGCTCCTTGGAGGAGATCCTCAAGACATCCTGGTCAGCCCCTCCACAAAGAGGATGGCGTAACCGTCAAGTACTTCTCTTGGATGCCCTCATCAAGACATTCCAGGTCCCTTCACAAAGAGGAGACACTCTGTACTAGGTACATCCTATTGATGAGCTTAGTTTCCCCTTTGCTTTCGCTTACTGGTATTTAGACCATCAAGCTTCCTGCTAACCATCAAGGAAACTAGGGACTTCAATTAATTGATTTGCCAAAAAATTGCGTAGGTTAATTTCAAAAGGAAACTAGGGAATTCAATTAATTCATACTTTCCAACTCTTGTTTCATAAGGGAGATATGTTGCGTCTTTATCTTTCTAAATATTCCTATAAAAATATTTCTATATTATTGGAAATAACACTTGAATTCTTTTCTAAGCTCAACTGAGAAGAGAAATGCACCATAAGTGATACACATAAGAAACAGTCATGATCGATACACGATAAGTGACGCATTGGAGGGATGCCCTAAAGTGACACATAGAAGTGAAAATGCACCATATTGATTGACATACATAATAGGTGTACCATAACTTGTGACACATAAGCGAGGAACATATTTGATGCACCATAATTGACGACATATTTACACATTGAAGCGATGCACAGTAAGTGACACACTTAAAGTACATTCTTAATGGATGCACTCAAGTGATGGACACAATTTGGTACCATAAATTTAATCCTTGTTGCCCTATATTTGTGAGATTGGAACATTATATCTGACCAATACCCAATATTAATTCATCCTTTTAAAAAGACTATTCAAGTCAAAAAATCATCATTCTTGTATTTTAACTTCCATTTTTCATTCTTGTATTTAATAAGTCAATTTTTGCATAACCTTAATCCCATTACCCATTAGGTTTCACCTCAGGATATGGCTAGTTTGGTTTAATGGAAATTGAACTAGATGATTTTCCAACACAAGTTTGGGGTCTAATTGCTTTGGATTATTGTGAGTTATCCCATATGTCTCAAAGATGGAAGGTTGAATCTTTATTTGGTTATTTTAAGTTACACATCTCATCCATCAAATAAAGATTTGGTAGAAAGAAGTGTGAGTGAATGGCAACATGAATCGACCCTATGTACTTCTCATGTACATTTCAACCTATTAATATAATTTCATTATATCCTAATATGAAAATATATATTATGGGGTGAGTTAATAAGTGGACAAATTCAACTTTTTTGGCTAGTTAATTTTTCCGGTGAGGTAAAATTCTATCCTAATCAACTCACTTTTTTTGTTTTGATGATTTGGGTAGACTTAAAATGTGTCAAAACCCTTGATGACAATGTTCTACGATTAATGTTCCTATCAATAATGGGGAACTATGACTTCTGACAATATTCCTAATGGATTTTAGGGAGAACTCCCACTAAAAAAACGGTGGATTTGTCATCTTATGAACTTAAACCCATCCCTTATGTGTGTTTCTTATGTGCCTCATTTGAATTGTTTTCTAAGTCATGCACCTGTTGGAAGATTGGTTGTTGTCATTGATGTCAACCCTAGTCATGGGTTTTGGACCAGAATATTGATGAAGTTATTTGGACATGAAGGAAAATGAAAATGAAGATACAACACCCATGGATGGATAGTATACATCAT
>ML783242.1:117714-131980 GCA_009831015.1 Picea engelmannii | reverse complement strand
GGGTTAAATAGTAAATAATCATAAAAAACCCACATTTGATATAGTAAAAAGTAATAAAATGAACAAATAACAAAATTTACCATACCATTTTCACATTTTACCATTTAGTGCCAAAAAACCCTCATTTACCCTCTACCTTCGACATCGAATTCCAGGAGCTACGGGAGACCATTTGACGTGTCGTCAGCTATATTTTGGTAAGTTCCCCATCCCTTATCTTTTCATGGTTTAGAAATTCAATTTCATTGGTAAAAAGTTCAGTTTTCACTTGATTTTTTGAACCCTATGCGCGTGGAATCATTATCGCAGGTGGCCCATACGGGACCTGCGAGAATGACCCATTCTCTCAGGTGGGCTTTAAGCAGCCTACGAGAAGTTCGCACTGCACATAATAGCCCACCTACGAACAACGCAGAGTTCAAAATTTTATGCAACGTTTAACCAATTGCAAGAATTTTATCTTATGAATAAAATCACTAACCATGTTTGTGTGTTTTTTTATGCAGGTTGCTAGCCACAATCAAGGTGTTAGAGTGGCGGGAATGAGAGCACGAGGAGGATAATTCCAATGCAGAAAACCATCCTCCAACCATAGCTTCACTAAGATACTGTGGTCTCTTAAAGTATTTCCGCATCCCGGGCATGAGAGCCCAAGTTCGATTATTGGAATACTTAGTCCGAATGTGGGATCCGGACCAACAAGTGTTCATCGTGGGAGCTCATACATTGACCATCGATATCAAGGATATCTATTTCTTGACTGGATTATCCAGACGTGGATCCTATGTTAGTTTGTCTGGCATCAGAACAGGCGGGTTGAAGATGAGCGAATATTGCAACCAGTATTGTGTACCTGAGGCAAAGAGACAGAAAGGGAAAGTGGCCATTTGGGGAGTTATTGATTTGACTCTCCGCACTATTCTCTTTACCATTGATCGGATGGCAGGAAGTGAGGCTCCACATATGGCTCTGCAGAGCTATTTCCAGTACGCCATCGAGTGTATTGAGCCCCGGGTCTTTAACTGGGTTGACGCCGTATTACGCAATATCAAGAAACAGTTGACTAAGTGCAGGCGAGGAGGTCTGAAGAATTTTGGACATGGTTCTTTATTAGTGTCCTTCTTCTTAGAGAGGGTCCCTATGCTACGTCTATAGGCTGAGTGGAAACTTTCAGGTCCTAGGGATCCAAGGATGTTGCGGTGGTGTCGACTCATGGCCCGACATGTGGCAGGTCCTTTTGTCAGATATGACGATGTTTTCTTTGGCTGGTTACAGAACCAGATTCTCATGGTGGACGACTACGCATATGTCGGGCTGGATTTTCGAGGAGATATGGATCTAGAACTTCCTGAAGATGCTCAATGGGGAGACCTTGGTAAGAAGAACGCAAATTTTTGTTTTTAAATGTTTTTGTATTTTAATCATATTTAATTTTTTTTGTTTTATGGATTTACCCGAAGACTAACACCAACTACTTGTTGATAACACATACGTTGGACCATATCGACCTACTGGCATTTCTCCTATCCAGAGACGAGGAGAGGCAGCAGTAGCAGTTCCACAGTACGCCGAGGATTATTTGATAGTGGAGCATAATTTAGAGGGTCTGATGGCAGACGTTCCAGATATGACTCTGGAGGAGATTCCACGACGCGATCAGTGTCACACCGTGGGAGTCTCTGCCTCTATGGGTCGACTGCTCCGCAGATTTGCTAGGACATTAGTGTGCTATCATGAACATCATCCTTGATGTCATTATGTAGAAGCTATAGGCTTCAATTTTGATATTTTGGTCTTCGGACAAACATTTTGTAAAAACAAACTTTGATCGTTATATATATACACGGCTTCTACCGGCTTACTTTACATTGTGTACATTTTAATGTGTTTGATTTATAAATGATTTAAATTCCTGTCCAATACATAATTAGCTAAAGCATCTGTCAATGTATTAAGACATCTAGGAATGTGTTGATATTCAATGTGATCAAAATGTCGTTCCAAGAGGCGAATCCACAAATATACCCTTAATAGAGTAGGACTTCAAATAGAATATACATTATTGAGTTGTAGTACTACCAGCTGCGAGTCAAGTCGGACAACCAAATGATGAATTCCGAGAGAGATAGCATCAACCAGTAATTCAACCACAGCGCTATACTCTGTGATGTTGTTGGTTGCTCGGCCAAGGCATACACCTCGTAAAGATATAAGTTAGTTTGTTGGGGCATAGATTGCCCAAGCAGCGGAAGCTAGGTTCCGAGTACTACGGCTAGCACCATCAGCGAAGCCAATATAAGGTAGTGAATACTCTGACATCTGGCAATCAAACACAACATCACGTAAGGGTAGAGACCAGATAATGTCAAAAGAAAAACTAAAAATAACACACACATGCAGTATGATACATAAAATACAAGTACTAGTGCAAAAATGACTCATGCATAGTACTTCTTTAAGTACAACCCATTTCTGGGTTCACTCAAAGGTACACCATCATAATCAACTAGCTCATACGCTCCTTTTTCCAAAACTTTGCTAACAATGTAAGGACTACGCCACATAGGTTCGAATTTCCCAGCTCTTAAGACATCTTTATCTTGTTCATATAGAAGAACAAGATCTCCTTCAGAGAAAACACGAGGATTGACATGCTTGTCATATTGTGCCTTAACGCGTTTCTTTTGGGCTTCTATTACTAAAGTAGCATCACATCGGGTCTCGTCTAATTGCATCAAATACAACAGACGTTCCTCTTCAATAGAAGTATTAGGTAAGAGCTCTACAGCTAGCTTCAAAGAAGGTATTTCACATTCTATTGGCAGAATGGCTTCCATGCCATAAACTAATCGAAAAGGCGTAAATCCCGTAGCAGATTTAACAGATGTCCGATACGCCCACAATGCCAAAAATAACATCGTGTGCTAGTTGGTTTTATGGATTCCTATCATCCGTCGAATCATAGTTATAAGAACCTTATTGATGGCTTCGACCTGGCCATTGGCCTGTGGATAATAGAGTGTTGAGCTATCATAACGAAGGCCCAACTTCTCTGTAAGTTCAGACATCATATAATTCCTAAAATGACTACCGTGATCGGTAACGATAGCCTGAGGAACACCAAAACGAGTAATGACATGGTTGAAAAGAAATAACGCTATAGTCCTCCCAGTATTATCGAATGTCGGCATCGCCTCGACCCACTTAGTAAAATAATCAACAGCTACAATAATGTAACCATGCCCCCCCGACCGAGTGAGGGTGACATGTCATGAAATCAATGCCCCATTTTGCAAAAGGACCTACTAAGACTACAGAATGAATGGGAGCAGGATGCGACCGAATCTTTTGATTGTAGGTCTGGCAGGCATGACACTTCTGAATAGTAGTGATGCAGTCATTGAATAAAGAAGGCCAAAAGTAACTTTCACGTAAGATCTTTTGGGCAGTAGCATACCCAGACATATGACCACCACATGCTCCTGAATGGAAGTCATTCAAATCTTTCTCAGCTTCTTCAAAGGTTAAACAATGTCGAAAGACAGAGTCAATGTCTCAAAGGTAAAGAGTATTGCCGAGCATAATATAATGACGTGCTTGGTAATGGACACGATGTCATTCAACACTAGACAAAGCAGGCCGGAAAGTTTGAGTTTGGAGATATATAATGATATCTTTGTGCCAAATATCATCGGTACTGATAAGGAAAAGTGATTCGTCAGGTAACAAATCGACTGCTACTTTTTCTGTGGCAGTGTGGGGAAAATCACAAATTAACTCAGCGAAAACTAGTGATTTCTTCGACGTGGCGTGATCGAATTCCAAATCGAACTCCTGGAGAATAAAAATACACTTGGATTACTTTCCCCCCAACAATTGACGTGTCAATATATGTTGCATGGGGTTACAATGTGAAATCACTGTAGTCTTCTTGGAGAGAATATAATGACGAAAACGTTGAACTGCTTGAACAGCAGCCAAAGCCAGTTTCTCAACATGTTGGTACTTGATTTTCGTCGAAGTTAGATTCTGACTCAAGTAATATATAAAATGTTCATCGTGTGCATCATCCTCCTGAACGAGGACCATGCTGATAGTATACTCGAAAGAAACTAGATAAAGAAAGTAATCCCGACTATGATCAGGCGGTAAAAGAAGAGGAGCTTTCGTGAGGGACAACTTTAAAGCTTCAAAGGAGTTGTTAGCAACCTTATCCCAGACAAACTCTGAACCTTTCTTTAGAAGACGTGTAAAACCCCGAGTAATCTCAGCGTAATTCAGTATGAAGCGATGAAGAAAGTTTGCTTTCCCCTGCAAACTTTGTAACTAGCGCAGTGAAGAAGGAGGAGGGAGATTAAGAATTGCCTCAACCTTAATAGGATCTACCCGGATCCCCTGACATTAAACAATGAAACCGAGAATATGGCCGGACTCGACGCAAAAGATGCACTTATGAGGGTTGAGACGAATGCAATAGAACTGACAACGAACGAAAATTGCTCAAAGGTGATTAGGGTGATCGACTCAGCATAAAGAATGAGCTGGAAAATCATCCAAATAAGGTTGAACGATATGCTTTATATCGTGAAATGCATAAGACATACACGCTGAAACGTAGCACCTGCATTCTTAAGACCGAAGGGGAGTTTCCTATAGGTGAAAGTACCCCAAGGACAAATAAAAGTAGTTTTATGTTGGTCCTCAAGAGCGATGTTAATTTGATTATAGCCGGAGAATCCATCCATGAGAGAAAAGATTTTGCTGCTGGCACAGTCATCGACGATATGGTCGACGAAAGGGGTTGGAAAGTTGTCCTTTGGACAGGCTTTTTTGATATCCCAATAATCAACACAAACACGTATACTACCACCTTTCTTATCAATCGGTACGGGGTTGGAAACCCATTTTGTCAAAGCCACGGGATAAATAAAACCGGCTTTGAGAAGTTTTTCAACTTCGAGCTTGATGGCTACGGCTTTACGTGGATGGACAAGACGAAGGCGCTGCCGGATTGGTTTAGCTCCAGGGTATGTCTTAATTTCATGAACAACAATAGTTGGGTCGATACCTGGCATCTTTTCGTAACTCCAGTCAAAGACATCACGAAATTCCTTGAACAAAGTAGTATAGGTGACAATTTCCTCTGGAGAACACGAAGCGCCAATATGAACATTTTCAACTATCCCAGGTTTAACTGAAATATCAATGGGTATCGTGGGAGAAATATAACTGAGGTTCCCTTCCACAAACACATCATGTGTAGATTTGGGAACAGTCGATATAACAACAACGGTCTACGGAGTCGAAATCCATTGGTAACTCTCGAGAGTGTGTTGTTCCAGAAACAGTATGGAACGATGATGCCCATCGTCCCACAGTGTATCGGCCATGATGGACATGATCATCTCGTCAATGGGAAATATGACACGGAAAGGATCGGGAGACAACTCCTCAAGAGAGGGTGCAGAAGGTGTTGTCGATTGAATCGCATGATAAGTAGACTCAACCGGACTTAACAGCATGACGTCGCCGAAACGAGCATGATCTCCAAGATCAGGGACTATCCAAGGGTCAAAAGACACTGGAAGTTCATAAGGAACAACAGATATCATATTAATTGAAGCAACTGAGGGGCGTAGAATATCGGGTGGTGGTGGTATGGGAAAAGTACCCATTAACGAAGAGTCTTTTAAGAGACCGACTCCAACATTCTCATAACCCGGTGGGGTTTTAGCTATAAACGACATGTTTCCAGTGTGAGTATCGGAATTAAAAAAGGCAAGTTGATCAACCGTAATGATCTTTCCTTGATGGGGAAAACGGACTACACAGAACAATGTTGACACAACAGCTCGCATAGAATCTACCCAGCTACGACCAAGAAGAAGATTATAATCTAGGGGAGCATCGAAAACTTCCACTTCAACCTGGACTGTATTACCTTCGAGGGTAATTGGAAATGACGAAAGAACACCGTAAGGCTTAAAACCCGAGCCATTGAAGGCTTTCAAATTATTTTTTGATTCAGTTAACGGAGGAGAGCCAATGGCTTTCCAACAAGTAAAAGACATTACACACGTAGAGGCACCCTCATCTACAACAGTTCGGTAGATGCTCTTGTCGGAGAAAATAACTTGTATCTGAAAAGCAAGTTGTGGGGGTAACCTTGGAACATGGTCTTCCAAGTTAAAGACTATCAAATTCGTCTCTGTAGGATCAATTCCACCTATGGCTTTCAACAGAGCCCTTCGTTGCACAGGACAAGATTGAAGGACTTCAAGGGCAGACATCGCTGAAGGTGCTTGGGCCAGATCTTCGACAATGCTATAGTTCTGGGCCGCACGAGCATGAGGATTGAATGCCGACTTCTTAACAACACCTTTTGGGGGTTGTAAGACTGTATCAAGGCTCGGTCTTTCGAGATGAAGAGGACCGTTCGTAGGTGGATTTGGCAGAGAGAGTTGTACCAAATCAGGAGGTAAATCGTCAACCTTCTCCTTAGATGGAGAATAGTCTTTGGCTCTAGTTGCGATGGCAACGTCAGTGTTCTTAGAATCACCGGTGCACATCAAAACATATGATGTCGTAGAAGTAGATGGTTGGTCATGAATGACCAAGGAGGCCTGTTGCTGAGACGGGAAGGGTTGGGACAAGACAGCCGGCGTAGAGGGTTTGGGCGTTCCTTGAAGAAACTTATTAACTTCGGCACGTCTAGGACAATCCTTCGTGTAGTGAATGTCACCACAGATAAGGCAAGGGTAGCGTGGTTTGCGCTTATCCTGATCATCAACATGAGGGGTTTTGGTTTGTTCATTTGGATTATTATTTTTACTCTCCTTATTCTTGCCTCTCCCTTTCTTTGATTTATTTTTTTCGGTCGGTGTAGATTGAACAACGTCCACTTCAGAGGTTTTACTGGTGGGAGGAGAAGGAGATGGAGCATTTTGAACATTAGAAGATGTGGATTTAGGGGTTGTACTTGAAATGGAATGTGATTGGGTATGAGTAGAATCAATCACACCATCAGCTGCATGCGAGGCAGCTGGAGTAGTTGAAGCGCTGGAAGTACCAGGACAGGGTAGGTCAGGTAGAAAATCGTACAATGTTCCCGTTTGCGAATAAACGAGATCAAGATATTGGGCACAACTTATAGCCTTCTCCTCCGTAACAACGCCACCCATGGCGATTTCCTTACCAATCTCGTTCACAAAGGATTTCGTGAACCATTCTGCCAGTAACTGATTAGGGAGCTCAAGTTTTATGAGACGGCGTCTCCGTCTCCGCTCATGTATATGATCCGAGATATGAGTGCCTTTAGATTGTTTAAAAGAAGTTAAAATTTCAGTCCCGATATCATAACGGATCGGTAACTGGTAATGTGTAAGAAAAGCCATAGCCAGGGTATTAAAATCAGAGAAGAAACCTCGTGGAAATTCAATGTACCACTTCGCAGCGGAACCAGTAAGAGTTCTTTGAAAAAGATGTAGATGAATGGAGTCATCCATCAGCGAGTTGGATGAACACCATAAATGAAAATTCATGACATGATTATTTGGGTCCTCTCCCAGCTTGCCATCGAATTTTGGAATATCCGATGGAAATTTAGTAGGGATAGCAGGCCATTGAGGAGAGTGATGAATAGGATCATTTAGAATCCTAGACAAATCTGGCAAATCCAAAGTAGCAAGGAAAGGAAACTGGTGGTTTAATTGCGGGTACTGATGGCTTTGGGGTGGAAGCCCTATCGGCAAACCAATAGGACCATAAGCAGACTGTCCATAGAGGGAAGGCCCTGGCTGACTCTATGGTGGACGGATAGGATAGTAACCCCAAGGATTGTAACCTTGAGTTTGAGTAGGGACCTGGGGTTGAGTAGTTTGACCCGAACCCCAAATAGGATTGGTTACACCCAGATAAGGTTGACCCACTACAGGGACAATTTGTTTCCCCCCAACATTTTGAGGAAAGTTTTGTAGAAGTTGATTCCAATACTGGGCCAATTCAGGGGGTATATTTTGTCCAAAAGGTGAGGCTGGTCCCCCTACTGTAGGTACAGTTCCACCCAGAAGTTGTGTGCCAACCGTAGGTTGCGTAGAAACTGTGTTGTGTCTGAGAAAAGGAAAAGGAACCATACCACCCTGTACACCAACAGTAATCTGTGGGTTCGGTGCAATAGTTGGGATAGTACCACTAGGATTAAGATTAACAGAAGGAAACTGAGGGAGTGTTTGGATGAAACTAGGAATGGGATGCCCAGGAAAAGGAGGACCACCTGGAGAACCAGTTGGAGTTTGTGGAGGCATGGGATTGGCAGAATTCAACAACGCATTCAGTGCGTGGTAACCGGGTGGTAATGTTGGAATGACATCAGGAATTCGTTGGGTAATGATAGGAGCCAGAGTAGCTGCAGTAACCTCGGTTTGGACACTCGTAGTAATAGCAAGATGGGCCATCTCAGGAGGAATAACAAAGTGGTAGGTAGTAGTCTCTGGTGTAGTTTCTGTGTTAGAAGTCACGGGAGGGTTGATTGCGTAGACAGGGGGTGACTCCGTACCAAAAAGAACTCGATGGAGATTACCTGACCAAAAAGGATCTTGGCCTACTACACTGTGAGAAGGCCCAATAGTTGATTCAGAAGATGTAACAATGGTTTCTTCAGAAGGATTCACTCGTCCAACAGGTTGTTCACCACGATGAACGCGATAGTCCTCTATAGTGTTGGTAACTCGAAATTATTCTAGAGAATCAGTTCGTTCGACTTGTGGAAGTGGTGTGGTGACAACTGGAACGTCACTGGTTTCCCCTTGTGGTGAAGTAACCACAGGGACTTCAGTCTGATGGGGTGAAACCTCAGGTGTTGCGGTATGCAAGGGTTGTGAAGCTTCCGGATGTTCCGGGGATAAACTTTGCATCCTACGTGAACGTCGTGGGGGAGAAATTGTAAACAAGTGACAAGTCCAGCAAGAAAATTCCCAAGGTCAACTTCAAGAAATAAACAACACTCGCTAGCAAATAAAATCTAGGAAGCAATCACCAAGCAAACAATACCTTCTAATTTCGAAGCCACTAGTTGGTGATGAAATCCAACGTCGCAACAATGAGATGAGAAGGGGTGGGGATAAGGTGGAAAAGTTACGTTGACGACCTGCTTAACAGACTTACGCCCTGGTGCAAGCTCCCACACATAATCTTGGGTATACCCTCCAAGGAGCCCGAGTGAGTTTGATCAACGTCGATTCCAGGTACCGTGAAGACTTTCCCCTCCACAGTCACCTTGGGTAAGAACCTAGAGAGATAGGCCACTAAGGTCACCACAAACAATAGTACAGCCTGGGGGAACAGTCGTCAGTCCGATCCACATGCAAGGGCAGGGTATCAAGCCCGAAACCAACTCAAAGGCTTCCACTCATAATTGTGGGTATACCTCGGATTGATCCCCGTAATACGTGCAATCTCTACACCGATGTCAACAAAGCAGGGTTAGTAACCCTGCCAACACCAATGTGACCTAGTGCTTAACCCTTGTGTTAGAAGGGCATCCCAGGACAATATGTTGCAAATGGATTTTAACACTCCCTAACTCAAGATTCTATTGTGTGTTTTTGAGCTTTTGGAGAGTGTGTCTCTCTTCCTACTCCAAAGCACTAGCCTAGCTAAATGTTGGTGTAAAAGAGCCCTAGAAAAGAGTTACTAGATCAATTTTAATATTACGCAATGTTTCTAAAAGTTTTTGTTTACTCAAAGGTAACGGAAGTGAAACCCATGATGTATGACTCTAACCCAAATAATGCAAGGATAATGATGAAATATAATTATTTTCATTCCATGAATCCTAGTTATGGGAGAGAGAGAAAAATTCTCCAAATCAATCTCAATACTACAATGCAAATGCAATGCTCGATTTCTTTTCAAATGTCGATACAAACAATCATTTATCAACGAGCAATTTCTATATGTCTTTTTCAAATACTCCAATAAACTCTAAAACTTGATTTTCAATGTTTTTGACAAGGAAAAAACAAAATCTTGAAAGAAAACTAGTTGTTCACTTTCCAAGAAGAACTCTGATCAATGAGAAAAGAAAATCAAACCATAAAGACTTAAACAAAAAAAACCCAACCAAAACTTTCAATGAAAGTAAAAACCAAAAGCAAACCAATGAGTTCCTCAATGCAAATGAAAAATGTTCTTTCGAACAAATAGGCAAATGAGAAACACCAAACACTTAACTCTCAACCAATCACTGGTTCTCAGCCAAATCAACACACTCAACTCCAGAAGTTAGAGAGAAAGAAAATGCCAATAAGAGCCAAGAAATGAAAGTCAAGCTACCAAGGGCAAGAAAGACCTAGAAACCCTAAATCTATTCCAACAAGCAAACTAAAGCAAGAGATGTATAAGTCAATGATCCAATAAGCCAAAAAAGACACAATTCAACTGTTCTGAGCAATTGAAAAAGTCAAAACTTAATTTCAAATTTTTCAAAAATCTTGTTCGCAGGCAAGCAGTGTAACACAGTGCAAGAAGATAGTGTTCTCGCGGGCCACTTTGAAGCAAGATGCTAGGTGTTCGCACTGGACCCTATATGCAGGGTGCAAACTTTGCTAGTTCTCGCAGGCTGTCAATGGACACAGTGCGAGAACTCCTGAAGATAATAAAAATTTTGAAAATGCAATAAAAATTCAAGCTGGCTTATAGACCCAGAAGGTCTCTCAGGATATCCTGAGGACTCAAACACTGACAAAACAGGAGGAAAATGAAAATAGATAAAATGGCCACAGGAAATTCAAAAACCATAAAGAAAAAGGGAATAAGATCCCCAGTGGAGTCGCCAATTTTGTTTCAGGATAAATCCGTAAGTGCGGACACAAACCAATCTCCCTAGATCCACCTGGATCTAGAACAAAATAGGACAGAATAATACACTTTCCCTAGATCTAGCCTATTTAATGAACTAAGAAGTAAGGATTATGGACATACCTTATGAACGCTTTCCTTATATCTCTGTTGTTCCAAGCTTCCCTTCCATGCTCTTGTCCCGTTTAGATCACAACAGTACAAACCAATCGAAGCAAAGGCATATTAATATATTCAATAGCTAATCTATACATATGATCAAGGAACTATGTAATAAAGTGACATCATCTTTATGGGAAAGGGACATATTAGTGTATTGAATTAATTGAAAGTGAAACTTACAACCTGAGCCTTGATGTCGTAGGTCTCCTTTCGATGGCTCCTAGCTTTGACACACACACTTGCTCATGCATGAAGAAAATCAACCACTTTTGATGACCTTGTTGTTGTCTCTAGTTGTTGTAGCATCAGTCCTCCATACAGTCTTGCACTAATTCTCTAATCAATCTCTTGCTAGCTTGCTTCTAATTACTCTTAACCCTTTCCATGAGCATTCCCCTCAATTTATAAGAGAGAATGGATTAGTTACTTGGATAGGAAATGATCCCAAGATATCTGGAATGCCAGCACCTGAATAACCATTCGAAGCCAACTCATGTTTCTAGAAGATTCCCTTCTAGAAGGTTCGAGATTTTATCTTTTTCCTTGCTTTGGAACATGTTCGCACCCTGAAAGTTAGTTACAGTGTGAACCCTTCGCACCCTAGCTTAAAGAAGCCTGTGAGAATTAGGCATTCTCACAGGCAAGTATATAGGTAGCCTGCGAACATCCCTTAAAAGCATGATTTCTGGAAGCAGACAAATGTAACTTTTCTCAGGAAAGTGTTCTTAGTGAAGAGCTTGATTTTCCATTATCATTACATCATCATAACATCATCACGATGACCAAAATTGTGGATAACAGATTCTTTCATCGGTTTATTTATATGAAAGGTGAGCGAGGCCAACAATAACAAAGTGGACCTTATCCACAACAAGCAACCAAACTAAACAATAGATAACCCCACATGTGAATCACTCTAAGTGACACATGTCAAGCTCTAAGTTATGTATTTCCACAAAGCAAGGGTCCCCAGGTGAGAACTCCATGAGATGTGTCTAGTTCTCCTCCTCCAAAGGCCTCCAATGCTCCAATTCTCTCTCCTAATCCATGTCCACCTTTGGGTATTTTTAGCACACTTTTTCACCCTCCAATTGAGATGATATAACTGATAAAACAATGATGAAAAAATGGCTAATTAAAGGAGAAAATCCCCAAATTATCATGGGATAGACACCTCTATGTTTGGGTTGGTTCTTTCCAGCCTCAAGGGGGGATTCCCTAAGTTGATTTTGTTGTTTTCCTAAGTCTAACCTTCTACAAAATAAGGAAACAAATAGTAGTTGTAATTCCTTGGACAACCTGTTAATTATGTCCAAAACATGGGGAAAAGGTAGTTTTTTTTTTTACTTTGAGGGATCTTGCAAGGTTAGCACGATAAATATAGAAGATAAATAGGGAAATAAACTATTCAAAAGATTGATTAAACCACAATGAATAGTAAGAAGTCACTAATATAATTGAAAAATTAACGAAGTACCAACAAGAAGAAAGGTTTGAACACAAACATAAAACTTATTTATCAATAGGCTTGCAAGAGGGTTGGTTGCACCAACATAAAAGTTAGTGAGAACATTTAGCCTTGACTGGATAAAATTTATCTTGGGAAGTGCCACCTCATCATATGTGTCCTCTTCTCTTTAATCAATTCTTCATTTAATGCTTATGCCTTGGAAAATGTGCCCTTAGTCAAATGATGCCATATAGATGTTGTTGAAGTTTCATAGATGAGATGATATGCAAAAAGATCACAACTGAAAAATGGATATCCACAGAACAACAAGATATATCATCAAGGAAACTCTCAAGGGGTAGAAAACCCTACAAACTTTCCTCGGTATATATTCCTCCCACATGTACAATGCCATACAATGCTCTTTCATGAAATCAAGACCAAAGAGACCCAGACTCAAACACATTACTCTCTTATACTTATATTCGATGAGTAATATTCAAATGACTCGATATAACCTTTATTTATAATCTAAAAGGCCTAAAAGACATGACTTGTCAATAAACCCTTTCAAAATTACACTTAGGAATAACTTCTGAAATTACATAAAATCTCAACAATCCCTCTTAATGGGGAAGGTATTATATCTAGCATAGACTCTAACACTGTTTCCATCCACACGAGCTCATGACCATTTACTATCGGACACATCAATCTATACATCATAGGAAATCCATAGTGACTTCACAGCATGCATCCATAGTCTAGAGGCAATTTGGCATCCTCAATGTTGGAAAAGCAAAGAGTGGAACTTGTCTAAAAAATACATGTTGAACATTACAAGACAAGGAAGGGAAGCCTAGGGTTTCAACATGATCTAGGGAGGAGAGGAAGCCCTAGGCAAGCCCTGCTCCTCCATGGCTATGACAACCCTAGTAGCGGAGTTGCAGAGCTATTCGATCAGAATATTGCTTCAAGAGAACTCAGTACAACCCAGTACTTGTTGTAATTTCTCCTTCGAATTTTGTGTTGTTACTCCACTTTCTGTTAATCACTATTACTCTGTTGCAACTCACTATAACTCTGTTGCAACACTTTCTGTAACTCTGTTGAAACTCACTATAACCATGATGTAACTATACTGCAACACTATGTTGTAACTGTGCTTTCTCCTTCGAATTTTTTGATGTTACTTAACTTGTTGTTTCTCACTATTACTCTATTGCAACTCGCTATAACTCTACTGCAACACTTTCTATAACTCTGTTGCAACTCACTATAACTATGTTGTAACTCTGCAACAACACTATTCTATAACTGTACTTTCTCCTTCAAATTTTGTGTTGTTACTCCACTTTTTGTTACTCACTATTACTCTGTTGCAACTCGCTATAACTCTATTGCAACACTTTCTGTAACTTTGCTACAACTCACTATAACTATGTTGTAACTCTGCTGCAACACTATGTTGTAATTGTACTTTCTCCTTCGAATTTTGTGTTGTTACTCCACTTGTTGTTACTCACTATTACTCTGTGGCAACTCGCTATAACTATGATATCCATCATACTCTGCATCAATGTTTGGGTCTGGGTTGAATGTTATGGCTCTCTAAATTTGTCATTTTTACAGAATTTGTGCACTTTTGTGACTAGTACAATCAACCATGGAGACCAAATTATGTCATATTTAGTAGAAAATATATCAATAACTAAGAAAAAATTTGTAGCAGGTGTAGATAATAATCATGCTTATGACTACATAGAAACTTTCATATTGGTAAATTGATGTTCTTGT